>PVKN010022539.1:0-15119 GCA_004027915.1 Capromys pilorides
TTTTTTTTCCTCGTTTCTCTTTGCTTTCTCACCCTCATTGTCATCTCTGCTTCCATTAACTCACATGGCTCTAGTTATGTGTCTTGGTTCTGTGGAAGTTACTGAAGCATTTACACTGAACAGTAGCTTAGGTACCTAATTTTTTTAGTGAATTAATTGATGCATAGCTAAGTTTCTCAGGATAGATTTACACTGACAATCCTTCTGTATCTGCCTTCTAGACTACTGACATCAAGGCCTGAACTACCATGCTGAACTAGCAGGCCACAACAAAAGCAGAGTGATGGGATCTGTGCCAGGAGAATAAGACATTAAACTCCTGAAGGATGAGAGAAAGACAAAAGCCATGGAACCATTCGGCTGAGTCCAGATAAAGATGACTCAGAGAGATAAGGTTGAGATGCTTCTTCCAAGATGAGACCCAGAGCACAATAGCTAGCCTTCTGCAAGAGTGTTATTTATTCCTAAGAAAGCATACAGTGGTTATATGTTTAGAATATTTTATTATACTTTATAGTTTTTCTTAGTTACAATTCTTTGTTTTGTCATTGTTATTGTTTTGTTTGTTTGCTTTGTTTTGTTTTTACAGGACCAGGGATTGAACTCAGACCCTTGTGCTTGCCAGGCAAGCCCTTATTCTACTGTGCCCAGCTCCTAGAACTCTTGACAATATTTTGACTTTACAAATTTAATCATACCTTAGTTTTAGATGAGACATACATGAAATGGAATCACATTTGAGCATCTGCATAACAAAATCCTGTGGAATACTTCCCAGATGATTTCAGTTGCTCTCACTCTTTTCATACTTGCAGGAACACAAATGTTGGTCACAGAGCAGGTATTAGCTGAGCTTCAGGTGCAAGAGAATCAAGATGTCATCTGCAGCTCTCCTTCTCTAGCAGAAGCGGTGTTCACCTCCAGGAGAGTGTTCTAAGCAGTCTTGGACCAGAAGGAGCTTCTCTGAGCAACACACAGGAATTCAGGGTTGCTGTTCCATTTCCTGGGAATGAAATTTGCCCCTGGGAAGATCCAGCGTATGCCACATCACACAGGCAAGAAGACACGCTCAACTGTGGATTCTTAAGCAACTTCTATGTGTTTCATGCCTGAGATTTAGAAATCAAATTCAGTGTTCTAACTATTTATGATTAGTAAATCTAAGTCTACAACTCACATCATCACACAGCAGACAAATTTTCTATAAACCTAAAGACAGGCTCCTGAGAAAAGAAGCTTTGAATTTAGTTTAGAACCATATATTTATCTAACTGTTTGTCAAATTGTCATCCATCTTAGCGCAAAATTCATCTCTGAAGTCGTGAAGACTGGAATGCCACAATCCTCCCAACTATTAGTGTTGCTGCAGTAGGATGAAAAGCCCTGTGTTAGGGAGACAAAACACCAGAATTAATTGGAGATCTTCTGAAGTCAAGTGCCCAAGAGTTGAATCAGACAATGCCTATGCAAGGCATTGTCTGTCCCTGGCAAAAATAGGGGTCATGAAAATGAGGCTTCAGCCTTCAGCTCCTCTTTCTTCTTCATATCCTGCTTTGCATCCACCTCTGAGCCTTTTCCTCATTTTCTAGGAAGATTCATGATGAGATCTAGGTTCTCTGCAAGATGGACTGAGAAAATACTTCAAAGTGGTAGAGAAGGGTTCCCAGTCCTCACCCTCCTTTCTCTTCTCAGAAGTGCATTATAATCTGTGACTCCAACAAAGTCAACAGAAATCAATTGCAGGTAAAGAAGGGATCAGTTGCTGATCCATGTAAATCAGAGGACTAGACATCTTGCTGAATTTGGTTCTTCAGAACTCAGTACATATTTTACATGATAAGGCCAAGAAACTGCATTTGATCCTCTCTAGCACTTTGATTTTGAGAAATTGTGGTTTTCACGCACTTGGACACATTGTGCACCAAGCTCTTGGTACCATTTATCATACAAGAGGACAGCTCCACATCACAACCAGAGCTCTAACAGAGATGTAATCTATTGGAATGTGCTGTTCTTTCAAGGTCTGTTTCTCTTTCAAAATAACACGAAATCTTCAAGTGTGCCTATGAATACACGGGTTGCAATGATGGCTAGGGTATTTAAGACCAAGGCATTCATCGGCCAGTGAAGAGAAACAGAAAGGGGAGACACACACTGGGAAGGCTTTGAGTTCTAAATTGATATAAATCTCTCTCGTTGACCACAGTGACCACAGTGTAGGAACTTCTTTGCAATTTCTTTCAGTTTAGCATTTCCAAAAATTAAGATGACAGAGTGTATACATGGGTAGCTGCCACCTATCAAGTTCCAGAACAGAATGGAGATCCTTCCATTCTGCACATCTTGAGTAGAGTAAAAAATGGCGCTGCCATAGTAGGAGAGGTAGAGGAAGAGGAAGGATAGGATGGGCAACATTGCCCTGAGTGAGGCACTGGAGAAGGGGCCCCTGGTTCCCATACCAGTGCCTCTCATCTTCCATGTATATCTACTCAGGTTAAACATTAAGATCAGGACAGCAATGGAGAAGATAATTGATGGTACAGTAACATGAAAAACAAAAATAGAAAGTGGTGCAATGTCTATTCTTTTGGTCCGAGTTTCATTACTGGACAGAAACCTTCCCCAAAATTTTTGAGCAACCTCCCATATGTAATTGTGGTGGATGCCAGTTCCAATACCTGCATAAATTGTAGACCCCAGTATCAGCCAAGGCACCAACTTGGAAATCTTCATCTTCAGCCAGGAAAACAGGGGGTGAGGGATGGTTGCGATCTTAGCACAATAAAAAACACTAAGCCACGTAGCCAACCAAAGTGCCCAGATATTTATAAATGTAACAATTACATTAAGCTCCTGGAGTACTGACTGTTTAATACGTGTGTTAACAACCAGGGGTAGAAGGAAGGCAAGAATTTGCTGACAAGTCCTCGAAGTCGCAAGGCAGGAAATGAGCAGATCCAGAGGAGAAATTTGTCTCTTCCTGATGAATTCCACTGCATTCACCATCACGATGAAGCCATTTATGAAGACCCCAAAAAAGAACTGTGCCACTGCTATAAGAAAACGAATAATGACATGGTACGTCAGCATGTTGGGGGAAAGGATATCAGGCATTTTTTTAAAGATATAAAGATTTTCAGAAAGTTTCAATCGCCCGCTCTGTTCTCCTTCAGTTACAGTAGGACTCCTTTCACTAACTTGATCCTAATGATGAATACTGTTCAGTGGGTAGGCCATGTGAAGTTGTTTTTATCCTTGCTTTCTCAGTGTACTTCTGAGACATTCAAATAAAAATGAGAAAGTGTGGTAATGATTTGTTTTTGCTGCTGCTGAATTTTGCATTTTCTAGGTTGTTTGCTTTTAATGATCCTAATAAGCAAATAGTCGAATTGGATACTTCCTGATGGCTGCTGAAGAATGAACCAGGGCTCCTCACACTTCATCTCTACCTTGGGTAAGTAGTCATGCTACACCTTGGAGTTAACGTCATATTAACAAAGTACTCTTTAAAAAGCACCTTAGCATATCATTTCCATTTTTGCTGTATTCCATTGTGATTAATAGAAGGCTCCCTCATATTGTCTAGTGTTTAAAGGCAGAGAATATGCAAACCTCCTAAAATTGAGAGCAATTATATAGTAAAGATTTGAGATTCAAACTGAAATATTCATCCATATAAAAGCAAGGCAACTAGGTTCCTATATATGTGTAGACACTACTACTCAACCCCACTGTGAGACTAAAGGACAGCATTTGTTTTTGGAAAATATTTTTAATTTGTCTCAATCACTCCTCCTCTCTCATTGCTGAGACAAGTACTCAAAACACAAAATGAAGGAAGTAATTGTGTGTTTATCTCATAGTGGAAGTTTGTGTCCATAATACGGTGGCTACAAGGCAGAGGACAGCAGTTCATGGCAGAAGAAACCACTGAGGAGCAGACGAGGAGCAACAGTTGTGGTGTCTGTCATGCCTGTTGCTGTTCCCTCCACACTCACAGTGAATACTGGAGCTCCTACAAAGAAGTGGCAGCAGCTGCTGTGAAGAGCTGAGCACCTCAGAAGCAGCATGACTGTGATGGTCAAGCTCCCCCAAGAAACTTTTGTGGAATTCTTCCTAAATCCCTTTATTCAAAAGGAACCTAATCTATTTGCAAGAGTTGCCTAATTTCCACCAGTTTCATGAGTGCTGAGATATCTACATCCCCAGGCTCCAAAATATAAGGCAAACCCTTTCTTATGCTTCCCTGTACAAATGAAAAGTTAAACATTTCCAATAATGAAAGAAGAAAGATAAACTCTTTTACTCCAGTAGCTATATACAGCATGATAAAAACCATTGAGATGAAAACAAGCCCAAAATTCAAAAGAGCACACATTAAGTCCTGTAGTTCCATATGGAAGATCTGAAGAAATCTGCAACAAGTTATGTGCTCCAAAAGCCTTAAATGGCACCACAATGGCACTTCTGGTAGCTCCCATGCCTTTTCTGTGAAGCTAGCTTTGCTTTCATTGCAGCTTTCCTGAGATAATCCATGTTCATGCATTTTTCAAACTTCTGAGTTTTCCTCTAAACACGTTTGTCACTCATACCTTTACACACTGTTTTCTCAGGAGCACACTGCCTGGCGTCAATGGCCTTCTGAAATCTAGCTGGATACCATCTAAGCTTCAGAACTGCTACACTGTGAATGCACTTAAAATGAACACCAGGTGGATGACGCTGAGGTCTACTGCTAGATGGAGCTGTAGCTTTGCTTTCTTCTCTCTTGGTGGTAGGGGTCAATTGCCTGGATTGCTGAGCACTCTGGCCCTGATTCTGAGGAACGCATTATCTATGCCATTGACATTCTGGAAGCTGGTGTGTTTGACCCCTCCATTCTGTAAAATGGAGCTCTGCCACTTTTTCATCATGCAAAGTCCCTCACACTTGCAATTCTTATAACCCATATAGGGCAATAGCATGCCACTTCCTGTGATTCCCTCTATATATCTTCAATACTGTCCTATTCCTCCTGGATAATGTAGACATCACCTCTATCTTTGCACTCCACAGTGTTCATGGCACTTTGTGGCCAAACTCTCAACATTTTCAATAATCTTCGTGGGCCCTTTGGTCTTGACTCTCAACATATGTCTGACTAAATGCCCACAAGATTAGCCATGCCAATACCTCAACTTTCAAAGGACTTCAGATTTCCTTTGTCACATTAACTAGTTCACTGTGCTTGATCTCAGTCTCAGGCAGTCTCTGGATGGGATGAAAATGCAGAAAATCTTTCTGCCCAACCAAAGCACAAATCATATGGATTTCTGAAACCAAGACAGTCCTGTTCCCATTACAAATCTCCTCATCCTCACCTACACAGACAGGCTTTCCATCAGCATTCCTGTATGCTGAGCTTTAACCAGAATCTCCCACACAAGAGAACTAAAGTCATTCCAGCTCTTCAGTAGAGGGTGATATCTCTAAACCTTTTCTATCTGTCCCCATAAACCATTCCAAAAAGTACTTGAACAACATAGTCATTAGTCACAACAATAATCTCACTTCTGTGACGTCAAATTCTATTGCAGTTTCTTTGCATGTATTGCTGGGCCAAAAATGACTAACATCTACAATTAGGGAAGAAAATAGTGAAGAACAAACAGAAAGGAAACAGCTGTGGTTTCTACCCAACCTGTCTCTCCTCTTTGTATTAGAAACAAATCATCAGGAGTTTGGGGGTGTAGAACTCACATAATGGCCACGCCCTTCTCTTACAAAGAATGAAGATATTCAGAAACAACCCTGGATCTCTATTGAGTCACTTCATTAACCTTCTAAATTCAGAGTTCCTTTGTCACATTAACTAGTTCACTATGCTTAATCTTAGTCTTGGGCAGTCTGTGCACAGGATGAAAATGCAGAAAATCTTTCTGCCCAACCAAAGCACAAATCATATGGATTTCTGAAACCAGTACAGTCCTCGTTCCCAGTACAAATCTCCTCATCCTGACCTATACAGACAGGCTTTCCATCAGCATTCTGGTATTCTGAGCTCTGATCAGAATCTCCCATATAAGATATTTAAAGTTATTCCAACTCTAGTTGATACAATGTATCACCCAATACACAAATGTACCTTAATAAGTTCATATGCAAATTTCAGCAATGCTTAATTTTAATGAATGTGCATAGTGTGTGTCAGAATGGACTTGTTGAGGTGATTAAAGACCAAAGACGTTTTAAGAGTGCTGGAAGTGATGATTTAGTGAGACTACGAACACACATTACCACAAATCTTTCTGGTTTTAAGCTGACAGCTTGTCATACTTGTGTCTTTGTAAACTATCACTGCCATTTAAATTTAGCTTCTAGTTTGCAACCTCCAAAACACAAGTGCCTTGGGAAAATTCTGCTGTGCCCCCCAAGTCTAAACCCCTAGCCACAACTTCAATATCCAATGAACCAAGTTTTGAGACTCAGAGAGTTAGAGACAGGATGCTATTGCATAACATAGGATTACTGCCCCCAAGTTAATGGCATCTGAGCGCTAAGCACTACACACCTTTCTTGGCATGGGTTCATAGTGTTTCATAAAATACATGCAAGAACTTTCAATTTCCACTGGCCTATTCTCAATTTTCTTCCCCTTTCCATGTAGGAAAAACAGAGTAGCCACTTAGAGTGAGCAAGTTGGACTACCAAAAGACCTACTGGAGCCTTTAGAATGAGATACATTTGTAGCCTTACAATTTGTTTTTAATCAAGGAATTGCTGTTTTGCTATATTGCCAAGCAGGGCTCACACTTGCACTTCTCATGCCTCAGCCTCCCACAGTTCTTTTTTTTTCCAGAGTTCTGAAATTATAGGCATGCACTACCATGCTTTTTCCACAGGCACCATCTCTAAAACCACAGGACAGGTGCTTACTGAGTCAGGACAGATTGCAGTCAACCTGCTGGGTAAGAGAAGACAAAAACAATTTGGTAGGACTCCTGAGTCTCTATCAGGAGGATGCAAGAGTGACAAGCGTGAGACTCTTCTGCTTCTCAGATACAGCAAAGAGTGTTGCACCCAACACCCAGCAGCACAATATCTTGTCTATATTTCTGCGGGAAACTGACTTCTAGGAAATCAAACAGTGGTGAGGTGTTTACAATGTTTACTGTGCTACACTCTTTTTAAAAATAAATCAAGGTAATATTGTTAGTATCCTAACTTAGTCATATCTTCCTAGGCATACTCTAAACTACCACTCTCAGAGAAAGGACACATGCAATGGAGTCACATTTTGGTGTCTGCTCAACAGTGTCCTCCTGGATTCCTCCCCAGAAGATAGACTAGCTCCTACTCTCACTTCATAGCTGCAGGAGCACACATCCTGTGATAACATAGCGAGTATTTGCTGTGCTGCAATTATGAGCAGAACAATGGGGGGTTTCCAGTGTTCCTTCCCCACTAGCAGCCACACTCACCTCTAGACACTGTGCTAGTCCCAGAACTGGAGTCCAGAGAGGAGGACTGCGAGCTGTGAACAGGAATGAGGGGACGCTCCTTGGTTCCCTAGGGACTCAGGTACAAGTCCATGGAAGACAGCAAGCACTCTAGTTGCCACAGCCAGGAAGATACACGTATTTCCAGATCTTGTGAAGGCACTTCTCTTTGAGTTATCTGACTGGTTAGCAAATCTCAATCTCTGCTTTATATCATCCCACATGATCCAAAATTGGAAGTCAAATTTCAGAACATCTTTTAAGTCATGGATTTGTTTGAAAGCAAAGGGCTTTGAATACACTATGGAAACATCTATGAACTACATAGTTCTTCCAAATCATAGCCAATTGACTGGCAAAGGTCTGTATGAGATCAAGCAGAAAGAAACACACTTACCTCTTTTCACCTACTTCTTCCCATCTATAGATGTTACTTCACTCAGAACACATCCCATATGGTAGGACAATGCAGTAGCCATCAGCTAGCAGGAAGGCCCTAAACCCAATGGCACAAGAGTGCCACAACACCTGTGCAAGCCACTGTATTTTCTAGGTGCACAACTTGGCAAGATGCAAAGTGAGCCCTCAGATCTGGACTCCTCTGTCTCTCCCTCCTTTTTCCTCTCCCTATCAGCTCCTTCATTATTTGCTGAGAAGAATTGCTATGACACCTATGTTGTCTGAAATAATACAGTGAATATGCTCACAGACCGTAAGGACTCTGTGTCCTCAGCTTCCTTCCAGACTGGAAAGGCCTTCATTATCTGTGAATCCACAGTGCAAATCCCATCTGCAGATAGAGAATATATGAACAGCCATCCCATATGAATCAGATAAGCCAATTAAATCTGGAGAAATTACAGAATGCGATTCTATAGAAGTCTGGGCATTTTTGAGATCACAAGTTCAAGAAGTGCTTTCCTTGCTCTTCAGTAACTGCATTTTTCATAATGTTGAGCCATTTTGTGCATGTGGGAGATATTCCTTTCGAAGATCCATGTTTATTTGCAAGCTGAAGTTTCCTTAAAATAAATAGAACGATCACATATATGTAGCTCAGATATATGTATTGTACTCTGCATACCAATGTCTCCTCGTGTGAAGGCAGATAACCTGCAAATGTGCCCCCAGATGTGTGGTCTGTGATGATGAGTTGAGTTGCACAACCATTTCCAGAATGCATAATGAGGAAATGACAGAGAACAGACACAAAGACTTAGATTGATATAAGTAATTCATATTCTTCTCACAGACCTAACTAATGACACAGAAAGAAAACTTCTTTGCATTTCATTTTAGTTTGTGATTTCCTAAAATTTATGTTGATGATATTTTGACAGGAATTGCATTAATCTTTTATAACAATTTAGGGAGTATGGCCATCTTCACAATATTATTCCTTTCTATTCAGGAGCAGGAAACATATTTTCATTTTCTGAAATCCTCTAGGATCTCTTTTTTCAGAGTACCGTAGTTTTCATTAAACAGGTCTTTTACTTATTCAGTTAAGTTAATTCCAAGTATTTCATTTTCTTTGGTATGATTTAAAAGATATGGTGTCTTTAATTTCTCTTAGTGTGTTTGTTATCTGGTAGAGGAATGCTTTTGACTTCATATTGGCTCTTCCGGAGTTTGAATTTGCTTGGTATTCTGACATGCATACATTTTTGAATGATGTTTATGGTCTGTCATTGAATGTTGAAAGTACTTTACTTTTCATTTGTACAGGGGCTTAAAACTAAGAGTTTACTTTCAAACTTGGAAGAGACTGGAGACTTGTACTTTTCAGTTGGCAATGCAGAAATTGTAGGTCTTTCTCAACTTTTAAATATGGGATTAAAATGTCTTTGGCAGACATTTTAATGTTTGCAGACTGCATGCTACATATACCTTGCCCTCCCTACTTTTGAGTGTCGAGTATTTGTCCTAGCAATGAGAGAAAACTTACTAAGAAAAAAATCTTTCTATCTCAGCCCTCTATACTGAAGGCTGAAATTATACACTTGCTCTCCCACGTGGATTGTAGGCTACATTAAAAGCAGAGGAATTAGATCTATACTAATAGAGTAAGAGATCAAACTCCTACATAATGAAAGGGAAAAAAGACCATTTGGAATGTCTGGTGAGTCCAAATATAGAGGGCTCCTGAGTGACAAGCATCAGAATTTTCTGCTTTGAAGACCAGACCTAGCAGAATAATATCTAGATATTTTGCAAGAATATTCTAAGAAAAGAGACAGTGGATATATATTTTCAATGTTTTAGTATATTTTGTGGTTTTATGTAGACACAGCTCTTGATAATAAGTATACAAACTTAATCATGTCTTAGCTTTAGAGCAAAGATTCATGAAAAAGAATCACAGTTCAGCATCATAGAAAAAAATCCCTCCGGATGATTTCTTTCTTTCTTTCTTTCTTTCTTTCTTTCTTTCTTTCTTTCTTTCTTTCTTTTTTTTTTTTTTGTCAGAACTCAGGATTGAACTCAGGCCTTGCACTTGCTAAGCAAGCACTTATTCTACTGAACTATCTCCCCAGCCCACCTCTGGATAATTTCAATTGATCCTGGTCTCTCTATCCCTCTGTTGAAACACATATCCAGGTTCACACAGCAGGTACAAGCTGAACTACAGATGCAAGAGGAGCAAGAGTGAATGTACACTGCTCCTTCACCATCAGAAGAAGCATTCACCTCTAGAAAACTCCTGTAACAATATCTAGGCACAAGAAGCATGGACTTTGAGCTGCACACGTTGGCCTGCTGCTTTGTTCCCTGAGTATCTGATTTGACCATGCAAACACACAGAGGACACCATATCTTGTAGTCAAGAAACCATACTCATCTATAGATGCTGGAGCAAGTTCTATATGTTTCATACCTGACATTCAAAAATCAAAACCAGTGTCTTTGCTATTGATGACTGGCTAATCTACATCTATAGTATACATCAGAACACAGCAGCTGAAATTTGCCACCAATCCCTAAGACTTAGTTTTATCCCACTGACATTCCTCAAATACAGATTCTCTTGGGGAAGAACAGATAACTCAGTGGACTAAAGTGTCTGAGGCAGGTTGAGCTTACCCCACAGTCTGAGCATGGTGGTGTACATCTGAAATTCTAGCGCTGGATAGAATAAAAACAAAATCAATGTGAGTGTAGGCTGTGTATTGAGACTCTATAAAAATCAAGTACAGTTTTTAAAAAGATAAGAGACATTGAATTTATCAGGAAACATTCATGAAGCTACTTGTTTCCCAAACCATCATTCAGCCTAACACAAAATCTATCTCTGAATTCAATAACATTGGAAGACCACAGTCCTCCAAACTACCAATTTTGCCATGGTAGTAATATAAGCCCTGTAGTAGCAAGAACAAGGAACCAGGAATCATTGAAGAGCTCGGGAAGTCAAGAGCCCAAGAGGAGAATCAAACTCCTCTGCAAGGTATTGTCTGTTCCAGTCACAAAAGTAGGAGATATAGAAAAGGAGTCTTCAGACCACAAGTCCTCTCTCTTCTTCATCTCCTGCTTTTCATCTACCTCTGAGCCTTTTCATCATTTTCTAGGAAGATTCCCCAAGACTTCTAGGTTCACTGCAAAATGGAAACAGAAAATATGTTCAGAGGAACACAGATGCACTCCAAGTCCTCAATCTTCTTTCTGATATGAGAAATTCATCATCGCCTATGACTTTAATAAAGTCCACAGGAATCAACTGCAGTTAAAGTAGGATATACTGCTGTGTATTTATGTCGAGACCTAGACAGCCTGCTGATTTTGGTCCTACAGAACTTAGTACATATTTTATATGACGAGGCCAAGCAACTACTTTTCTTCCTCGGAGGGACATTGAGGAAATTATGGATTTTCAAGGCACTTTAAAAACATTGTACACAAAGATCCCAATACCATTTAACTTGCAAGATGATAGCTCCATATCATAGCCATAAATCTACATAGATGTAATCCATTGATATTTGCTGTTGTTTATAGATCATTGGCGCCATTGTCAAGGAAGCAAATCTGCAAGGATGCCTCAGAAAGCAAGGGTTGCAATCATGAGCAAGTCACTATGGCTACGATGTTCACTGGCCACTGAGGGTACATAGATCTTGGAAACAGACAGAGGGAAGCCTTTGACTCTAGATCTTTTAAATTTTTCTAAATCTCTCTTACTGAGCACACAGACCACAGAAGAGAAACTTTTTTGTATTTTCTTTCAGTTTAGGATTTCCTAAAATTATGATGACAGAATGTGTAGATGGGTAGCTGACACCTACCAAGTTCCAGAGCAGAATGAAGAACCTCGCATACTGCCAATCTTGAGCACAAAGTACAATGGTACTGACGTAGTAGCACAGGTAGAGGATGAAGAAGGATAAGATGGACAGCATTGCCCTGAGAGTGGCTCTGCAACATGATTCTTGCTCTCCTGTAGCTATGGTTCTCATCTTCCATGTATGTCTCCCAGGGGAAAAAATGAAGAGAAAAACAGCAATGAGGAAGATAATTAATGGCAAAATAACATGAAAAATGAAAATAGAAAATGGTACAATGTCTGTTTTTTTCATGTGAGTTTCGTTACTCACAAAAGCTGTCTCCAAAACTTTTTAGAAGTAGTTTGTTTATAATTGCTCTGGGAGCCTGTACCAATAGCTGCATACAATGCAGACCCAGAATAAGCCAGGGTATCAGCTTGGAAATGCTCTTCTTCAGCCAGAAAAAAAGGGGATGCAGGATGGTGGCAATCTTAGCTCAGTAAAAAAACCATTAAACCATGTGGTCAACCAAATCCCCCAAATACTTACAAATATAGGAGTTATATTAATCTTCAAGAGTACTGAAAGCTTAAAGAAGCAGAGAAGCACAAGGTACAGAAGTAAGATGAGCAGCTGCAAACAAATCCTGGAGATCATCAAACAGGATATGAGCAGATCCAGAGAAGCCATTCGTCTGTGCTTGTTAAAGTCCACCACATTCACCACCACAATGAAGCCATTTATGAAGACCCCAGTAAAGAACTGAGTCCCTGCTATAACCAAATGGATAATGACGTCGTATATTTGCATATTGAGAGAAAGAATATCTGCCATTTCTTTGAAGATGTTAAGAATTTCAGTTGGTTTCAATCACGCTCTCTCTATGTCTTAGACTAGAACAGAAACTATTCGAGGAACTTGATTCTAATGATGAAATCTATTGAGTTTGTAGGCTGGGCACACTTGTTTTTATCCCTGCTTTCTTAGTTTAGTTCTGAGACATTTAAATAACAAAGATATAGTGTGGCTTGCTACTGGATTTTGCATTTACTAGGTCTTATGCTTTTCATGATCCCAATAAGCAAATAGTTGAACTGAATATTTTCAGATGGCTGCTTTAGGAAGAGATAGAGCTCCTCACCCTTCATCTCCACCATGCAGAAGTAGTTGTGATCCACTTTGGAGATAACTTCATACCATGTATGTGTTCTTTTAAAATCATCTTAATATATCACTTCCATTATTGATAATCCCATGACCAATAATATAAGACTCCCTCTAATTCTCTAATATTCCAACTGCAGAGAATATTTAACCTCCTAAAATTGGAAGCAGTTGTACAGTAAATTCTCAAGGTACAAATTTAAGGATTAGTCAGAATAAAAGCAAGGCCATTAGGATTCCATGTATGTGAAGACACTAATTTTAACTCCCTCTGTGAAAGTAAAGAACGGTATGTGTTCAAAAGATATATGAAATTTGTGTCAGTAACTCTTCTCTCAATACTAGGACAAATATTCAAAACCTAAAATGAAGGAAGGAATAGCTTATTTAGCTCCCGTTAGAGGAGGTTGCTGTGCACTCCGTTGGTTCCAAGGCACAGGGCAGAAGTGCATTGCAGCAGAATATATGGAAGAGCAGAGGAAGTGTACCGATTTGGTGTCTGCTACACCTGTTGCTATTCCCTCTACACCAACTGAAAAGATCAGAGCTTTTCCAAAGAAGGGAAACAGCTACTTGAAAAATCTGAGGTCCTTCAAATTGGCCTCTCTGCAATGGTCAAGCTCCCTCCAACCAAGTTGCACAGAATCCTTACTGAAGGCCTGTACGTGAAAGCACTTAGCCTATGTGCAAATGTTGCAAAATTATCAACATATTTCAGCAATGCTGAAAATTCCAAGTCCTCAGTCTCAAAGATCTAAGGTAAAATCTTAAATATGAGCTCCTGTACAAAAGTAAAGTTAAACACTCTCAAAAATCAAATGAACGAGATAAATATTACCATTCCAAAAGGTATACACAAGGGGATACAAAGCATTGGGATCAAAAAAAGTCCAAACTTCAGAAAGATAAATATGAAGCTCCATACTTCCATATGACACTAGTAGTAAGTTGTGAGCTCCAAAAGCCTTGCATGGCATCACAATGGTACTTCTGCTGGTAGTTCACATGCCTTTTCTCTGTAGCTGACTTTGCTCTTCCCCTGAACTTTCTTGGGACACTCCACATTTTTGGCTTGTTCAAACTTCCAGGTCTTTCACTGAATAGATTTCTCACCCACAGCTTTACACACTGCCTTCTCATTGACACACTTCCTGGCTGTCCAGGCCTTCTGAAATCTAGGTTGATACCTTCTTAACCTCTGAGCTCCTGCATTCTGAATGCACCTAAAACCAACACCATGGGGTTCATGAAAAATTCTGCTGCCAGAGGAGCAGTAGCCAGGTTTTCTTCTGTTGGCTGTAGTGGTCAAGCTCTTGGATTGCTGCACATTCTGACCCTTATTCTGAGGAAAAAATTCTCTTTACCGGTGCCATTTTTTTTAAAGCTATTTGTTTCTAATGAATTGACCATTGCATTTCCAAAGTTCTGAAATGGCCAACATACCATAGAAAGACTTCTCTTTAGGCACCAGTGCCATTCTTGAACCTAGTGTGTCTGCACCCTCCATCCGATAACACAGGGCTCTGCAGCTTTCTCATCAAAGCAAAGTAACTCACCCCTGCTATTTTGAGTCTGAAAAGAGCTAGAGCATGCCAGCTCCTGAGATAGCCTCTTTACCTCTTTTCTACTGTCTTGTTTGTCCTGGGAAATGGATATATCAGTTCTATCTTTGTGGTCTACAGCATTCCTTGTCCTTCCTTTCTGTAAATTCACAATATTTTAAATTATTGTCTTAGGTACTTTGCTCATTACTCAAGATATATCTGACTAAATTCGCCCCACAACAGTGATGCCACTGTCTTGACATCCAAGTGCTTAGAGATTCCCTTTGTTAGATTACCTAATCCACTATGCTCTATCTCAGTCTCAGGCAACGTCTCTGGGCAGGAGTAAAGTGCAGACAAAGTTTCTGCTAAACCATAACACAGGTTATCTGGAGTCCAACAATCAATACAGTCATTAGTCCAGGCAGAACCCTCTACAACCTCATCTTTATAGGCAAGCTTTCTGTCAGCACTGTATTCTTCTGAGCTGTGACATTAATCTTCCATACAGAAGAGCCACGGTCATTCCAGCTCTTTGCTAGTACTGAAATGTCCCAAAATTTCCTATCTCTTGCCATAAGGCATGCCCAAAATTTCTTAAACAAGATGATCAGGTAGTCCCAGTAACAACCCACCTTATCTCACACCAAATTCTGTTTCAGTTACTTTTC
>PVKN010022540.1:0-15105 GCA_004027915.1 Capromys pilorides
TTGCATTGTAATCGAATGAAGTAGTTGTATAACTCGTAATTCAGAGTCCCTGAAAGACCTGAGCTTGTTTTTCTGCAGCTAGCCAGTCCCATTTGGGGGTCGTGGAGACAGCGACTCCTAAAGCAAGTTGCTTGTCTTGTGTGCTCAGTAGTGTCATTTAGGTTGCTGCTGCTATAGGAGAAAAATGTGCTTCACAAAGATAGGACGTTGGGACTGAAAACAGGCTTTTCAGTGCTTCAGTAGCAATTCTCAGGCTATTCTGCCCTGAGTTTAATCCCGAATCGATGGAGATTTACAGTCATCTCAGACATACTTTTAAAGCCCTCATCATGTGCGACCTCAGGCACTCTCTCCTAGCACTTTTTCTTTGTCACACCTTCTAAAGACACTCATGAAAAAGCACCTTCAGAGCTGCTTCAAGAGTGACAGGATCAGTGTATTCTAGTTTAGGAACGAGTTCTTTGAGGGGGATTAATGACAGTGTGTTTTTTACTACAGTAAACTTTTTAAAAAATTTAATCCTTCACTATGTGTTTTGGTCATTTATGTAATGATTGCTGTACATTTTTTGAAACAGGGTTGTATTATATTGTTCAGGCTGGCCATGGACTCACCACATAGCCCAGCCTGGCCTCAAGTTCATTTGCAATTCTCTTGTCTCAGCCTACCAAGTACTGGTGCCACCACACCAGCTGTCATTTGTATACATTTATATTAAGTTCAAAAATACTTCAATTTCTTTTTAAATATTTCACATTTTCCCATTTTTCATGTACAAAACATGGCTTTATAATTTGTTTATATGTTTCCATAAAAATGTGTCACATATCTATTATGAGCACAATGCTACGATAATAAGAGATTCTTCATAGTTTTCCTTTAAAAGGTGAGCCATTCCCTCCTGACCCATCTAGAAAGTCACTCCCCCTAGTTGCCCCGGTGCACCCAGCCAGAGGTCACTGCTCCCTTGGGACTGCTCCACTGTCACCTTTGCTCTTGGCTCCTGGGTGACCCCGGTTATCTATTTTCCTGACCTGTGGCCTCCCTCTGTCTTTCAAGGTGAGTCCATAGCTCCTGAACTGAGGCTGACCTTGTTATAGAGTGGACCGAAGGACCATTTTTTAGAGGCAGACACATGGGACTTGTAGTCCAACATCTGCCAGCTACCTGGGTGTGCCTGGGAGGAATGCCTGCTCATTATTTACTGTGTAAATGCTTGCTTTTTCTCTATGTGAACCTAAGCACATAGATACTATGTGCCAGATACTGCTCAATCTATGTGACTCTTTAGGCTTTTCATTAAAAAGAAAAAAAGATCAACAATATACGGATCTCAGGGCTACTGTGAAAAATTAGTATGAGCGAACACAGGGAGAGTACCTTGCCTGGTGACTGGTATATACTAAGTACTCAAGAAATGTGAACTATTTTTAATTCTGCTGCTAACAAAATACTCAATAATTTAAGCTCTTGGAAGACACTGAAGTTTAGGGTTCATGGCTGGGCACCCTTTGTTAGGCCTTTCAAATATATAATTTGGGAAATCCTGTTCTTGATTCGGTCTGGTCTTGTTCCCTCTGAATTCAGCGAAAGCTAGGATGAGCTAGCAAATGTATTGGCTGCAGTCATGTGATAAACTTTCACCCTTTCAGGTGACTTTTTTTTTTATGAGCAGAATATGTTTATTTAGGGAAAGAAAACTTCTGTCCGAGAGAGGGACGGGAGGGGGCAGATTGTCCCCCTGACTTATGATGGAACATAGTTTAACTCAGACAGTTTGTAAATGAATTTGTGCATGAGTATCTCCTCAGGTCATATTGCCACTAGGGCCATTGTTTGCCCTTTTGCAAGATACTGAATATCATTCCACTTTATTTTGGGCCTGTCACATGCACAAAGTGTTGAAATAGCAGTATAATGACCCGTCAATATTCTCTTCCTGATGAAATACGAGGAACTGAAATTATTAATGAAAGAAGATTCTGGAGGCAAAAATGGACAACTCTAAAAAGTATGCTATCTTCCAAAACTCCTTTAAGCAGAAGTCTTTCTAGGAATAACCCCCTTATGCCCCTGAGAGCAACATGTGCCCTGTAAAAAGTTTTCTAAAATCTTTATGCTAATTTACTTCCATAGTGACTAAATCCTCATTTTAAAATAGAAACTGAACAACTTTTAGATTTGCAGGAAAGTTGAGTTTTCAGTTTCTCCCAGCTTGGTTTCTCCTATTACTACTGTCTTACCTATGTGATACATCTGTCACGACCATTGGTCCATCTCTGCCAGTCAAACTCTACAATTCGTTAGCTCACAGGTCTTTCCCTGAAGCCCTTTTGTTTGTCACAGCATTTCATTGAAGCACTGCTGGACCTTAGCCATTTCTGAAAGGAGCTATGATTGCTTTTACTGGGGGATGCAATTAGGAGCCAAGATCGGAGCCGCGTGTGTGCTCGCTGGTCGGGGGGTGTTTTCACGTCTAAGTACCCTGACAGGCCCAGCTAAGAAGCCCTCCGAGTGTGCTCAGCGGCTCAGCAGCCTGCGTGCCCACAGCTTCAAGGCGTCTGCTGCCCCTCTGTCGATCTGCCAAATGCGAGTTCACACCATACACACAAGCACGGGCCGCTGTCCTCGATGCCAGCTGACTCCTAGCTTCCTCCCTTGTTTATTATCTACAGCTTCTCTCTCCAACTGTAAGAAGCTTGGCTCCCACCCGCATCCCCCATTTACTTACTAGCTGGATGCCAGTCCATGCCTACAGCAGTTCCAGGATTTCTAAGCTGTATATACCCATGAGGCCACACGCTGGTTCTTCCATCCTTTTCCCCCTCTTCTCCACTGGCCATTGATTTTTACTCCCAGAAAGGAAGCAGTTTGTCCCAACCCAGTGTTAACTCTGGCTAATGAGAGGAAAGTCGCCTCTGGACCCCGTAGGGCAGAACGAGGAGAGCCCTTTGGGTCTTCAGGAACCATCGCCCCGTCTCACTGTGGTGGCTCCCAGAGTCGCCTCCCTGTGACCTTTCTGTCCATGTGGTTCTGTGCCCAGAAACCGTTGGCCTTTGCATGCCGCAGTGCACCTCCTAAGGTATTATTTCAAGTTGAGGGGGGACGACCTATAGAAAGTCGCATGCTCCCTAAATGTTGCGCTAATGTCTCTTTGTGTATGTTCTGTGGCCTCAGTTGGGGAAGCAGCAGAATTGTAAGGGAAGCATAAAAGATGTAACAGAATAAAAATCTCCAGTGATAATCTTCATATAACATCTGCATAATAAATTACAAATGTACAGACACAAAATTTTTTTAGATCCAAAAACCATATTTTAAGGAAAGAAAGGTTAGTTTGCTTGTTTTGTTTCACTTCTTTAATGCACACACAATACCGTGGGGTGGCGTTCACCGCAGCATTACTTACTACTCATGAATTCTTTTTGTTTGTTTGTTTTTTGTTTCTGTTATTGGGCTTCATAATGTATTCACGTGATCCCGCAGACATTTGCCTATCAGCGTGCTCTTCAGATTATTCTCTTTATCTTTTTTTTTTTTTTAATTGCCTATTTTTCCACAGGGTGGCTCTCAGCCTGCCCCCAATTGTTACTCTGGCAGGGCTTTCTTGGAGGTTCTTTTCCAGCTCATTCTTGAGCTACCAAGTTGGAGAGATGAGATACTGTGGCGCACATGCCTCACTTTTGCAGTGGCTACAATAATTATGTATGGAGGAAAAAAGTATCAGAAATGTCCAGTAACACTAAATACAGAAATCATACTACAAACTCCTATGAAGTGGGGGGCTGGGGAGATAGCTCAGGAGAATAAGCGCTTGCCTGGCAAACAAAAGCACTTGAGTTCAATCCCCGGTCCCGCCAAAACAAAACAAAAAAAAGCTCATATAAAGTGGATTTAGTTTTCTTAAGAAGCCCAGTTGTTCCATTATCAGTTCTCAGAGGGAAGAATATTCAAGCCTATAATTTATTTTATATGATAAACATATTGCCTCACTTATTATTGGCCTTGTAGTCACATTTGTACCAAATCTGTATTTGATGAGTTTCTGCTTAAATGCAAGGTAAAATACGTATGTGTTCTCTGAAATCTTTCTGGTTGGTAGTATGGGATTGTTTCAGATAAAAAAATGGGTGAGGCTGTTCCATTTGAAATTTCCAAATGCAAGTGACTAATTACTGTGTTTCAGAGTGTGCTATATTTAAAAAATATAGATCTCTTACATGAAAGGGAAGTTCTGATGAACAAATCTAATATGTGTTTTTGTTTTTTGGCAGTACCAGGGATTGAACTCTGTACCTTGTGCTTGCCAGGCAGGCGTTTAAGCCACTGAGCTATATCCCTAGCCCCCAAGTCTAATATGTAAAGTAGAGCAAGAACTTAACAATGATAGTAGTTAGTAATGTGAGCTTTCATCTGGGACATACCCCGCCATTTGTCTTGCTCTGTGTGTAAATGCAAAATTCACCAGACTCAATATAAAAGGACTTACAGCAAGTTTCAAATGGATGTTCATGGTGAATCGGTTCAGAAGAAAAGTTGTGGAGAGGGCAGTGGCATCACCAGTATCCTGGGTGTCCAAGAAAAGGAGAAAGTTAGTAGTCTCTGAACTACTCAAAGCAGGCAACTGTCATTTTCACTTCATGCTTTGAGAGAAATGTGGTGGTTTGGCTAACGAGGGCATCATAGGTGTGGTTTACTCCAACAGCCCAGCTATTATAAAATCACAAGTGGATTCATTTCGTCAAGGAAAAGGGGTATGTGAATGTCTACAGGTATTGGTGTGGCGACTGGGCCAGGCCCCTAACGGCATTGAGATAGGAGCTATAAATGCACAGTAAAGACCGTGAGAGTTAATTTCTGATTTATTATTAAATTTAATATTAAGGTTTTCATTTTTGACTCGTCAACCACCTTCTATTCTTTAGGGATTTTTTTTTTTTTGTCTTTATTGCTGATTTCTATTTATAGGAGAAAACCAGGTTGTGCATCTTTGGTTCTGTTGGAAGGCAGGATTCTTACAGTATGACAGGGACCAGCTACAGTGCGTGATTTGGAGGGAGGGGGGGTGAAGCTTTCACTCCAGTGGCCAGAAATGACAAGGCAGTGTTTGTTCCAGCCTCAGAGATGAATTTGCAGTGGAACTTTAGTCCCTCTTTGCAGTCGTCAGCTCATTCATATTTCACAACATTTAAATTGTTCAAAATTAAGCTTTCCAGGAGAGTTTGGTAGACCACAGACTCACTTCCTCCCTGGCTTTGCCCTCTCCTCATGGAAAGCAGTTAGACAGCAGAAGTGGAGATGTTAAAATTTGACTGTGCTTGGCTTCGAAGCCAGCCCCTACCAGCTGTCTCTTGTGCAGTGGCTGAAAGTAGGGTTAGAGCCATAGGGAAGAACCAGTCATGCAAGACCCACATCTGCAACTTAAATGTGTAGTGTCTGGACCCCCCACCCAGCCAACCACTCCTGAAGCTAGGGGAGACCTCCCTAGGCACAGGAGTGGAACTTGATTGCACTTATTTGGAAGAATAAATGAAGATTTAGAAGTTCATGTCTATCAACAGTCTGTTTTCATTTGGCTTGAGATTTTTCATGGTTCTTGGTTCATGGTGCACCAAGTGATTTTTTGCTGAAACCTGAACTTTACTATATTATGTCATGAGATGTTAAGTCTTGTTGAAACCCTCTGCTTTCATGGGCACCATCCGACACTTTTTCAGCATGGAAGCATTGAGTGCCACCTTGCCACTCCTGTGACAAGAGGTAGAAATCTTCTCTTGATACACTGTGGTGATGGCAGCTCATGACTGTTAGGTAGAGATGGGAATTTTAAAGCCCCCATGGACCCCATTGACACCATAGGTAGGGTGGCCTTGTTCCCAGTGTGGATTGGTTTGACACCACCAAGTGGTGAGTAGGGAAGGGTTGTAGCCGCATGAGGTGGAAATCCACTCTCCTCACAAGGCTCCTCCAACACTGAAAATGCTTCATGATCAGCTGGCAGGCACAGAGGTCCTGGCTCCTGACCTGGTCTTCTGTGACACTACTGTGACGGTGTATTGGGGCCCCTTCTTGGAAGCTTGTGAAAGTAGAAGTCTGGTTTATCTACTCAGGTTTGCTGATATAGGTGGTACACAGTTTCTGCTGAGGTGTTTGGCCAGAATAGTTTGATTGTCGAAAAGCTTTTTGTCTTGTTAGCTTGCCCCTTTCTGGGTCATGAGGCTAGAAAAAGCAAGATTTGCTGATACTCTTTTGTTCTGAACGCGCTGGTGGCTTTTGATCACTGAGTTCTCCAGGTACAAGTATGGGAAATGCAAGGCAAAACAAAAACCAAAGGATGTTGTTTCTTGGGTTCTAAGATCTCAGGCTGATCGGCCTTCCTCATGTCACCGGGTCTCATCTTCCCCTCCTTCCTTTTCCCTCCCTCTTCCTCATCCTCATCTTTCTCCCCTCTTCCCACTTCTCCTAATTTTTAATATAAAGTATTGCATACAGGAGTGTTTTAAAATTTTCCATATTTAGCAAGAAGATATGAATAAATCTGTTCCATCTTCTTGGAAGTTCGTGTTATTCAGTCTTTATTTCCCCCAGTGTATAAGAGTTTTAAGAAAATACAGAGAAGATGAAAGAATCCCCACATGCAAATCCACACCTAGATTCAACATTTAACATTTTCCTGTATTTTACTTTATTGATACTACCCAGCTTCTCTGCCTCCTGTGTGTGTGTGTGTGTGTGTGTGTGTGTGTGTGTGTGTGTGTGGCTACCAGTATAATTCACCTCTAACAGCTCTCAGTGCCTAAAACTAATTAGACTTCCCCCTCTGTGGTTTTTCTAAGGTGAATTTTCATAAAGTAAATTACATAAAATTGTGAATACCATTTGATCAGTTTTACATCATCCAGCTATTTCTGAGACAAGTTCCACTGTTCCAAAAAATTATCTCACTCCCCTCCTCTGGTAAGTCCTACCTCTTTCTCATCCCCAAAAGAAATTACTGCTTTGATTTTCTTTCCATATTGCAAGCATCTAGTGCGTATTTTGTGCGTGTGTTTGTGTGGATTTCTCAGCAGGATGTTTTCCACATTCATTCACATTGTTGCTATCAGCGGTTTTATGCAGTGGTACTAAGAGGGACAGGAAGGGCTACGCTGACTTCATACTCTTGGAGTCAGAAGTTTTTCTGTTCAGTTTTGTTTGCCCCCTCCCATGTTTCATTATGGAAGCTGTCAAAAATAGAGAAGATAAAAATATTGCAGCCCCAAGCAAATCTACCACCTTGATTCAGCACTTGATATTTTACCTGGTTAATTTATCCATCTGTTTTTTTTAATTGCCATGTACTATTTTTTAAAAATCATTTATTTAGTATTTATTTATTTACTTATTTATTTGGTATGGGAGATGTATTTACTTATTTATTTGGTACGGGGTCTTGCAAGGCAGCTCAGACTCCCCAGCACCGGGCTTGCAGGTGCGCACCATCACACCTAGTCTCGGCACACTCAGAGTTCTGGGCCAGGCGCGACAAGCCATACCAGGGATTGAAACCATGTCCTTGTGCTTGCCAGGCAGACATTTAGACCGTGAAGCTGTCCCCCGGCCCACCAAATGCTATTTTAATTGAGTGGATTACACCATAGTTTATCCATTCTGCGCTGCTTCCAGTTCACTGCCTAAAAATCTGATATTTAGGGTAGTATAAGCCATTGCTGTTTCTTTTTTATTTAGAACTTAGTGGAAAGGAACTTGCAAATTTTTGCTTTTTATCATTAATAAAATGATGCAGGTATACAAAGATTGCTTTGTCATTAGATTTTTTTTCTTTGTTTGTGACCCTCGGGACTGAATTCAGAGGAATTCTGCCATGGGCTACATGTCCACCCAGTCTGTTTAATTTGTAACTTTGTGACAGTGTCACTGTTACCCAGGTGGCCTCCAGCTTGCCATCAGACTGCAGAGCAGCTGGAATTAGAGGAGTGTGACATGGTGCCTTACCTGGAAGATTTGTTTTTTTCACACAAGATATCCACACTTTCCACATATTTCTTCTTGTTAGTGGTAACTACCCATTTATTGGAAGTCAAAACTTCCTTGTAACAGAAGCAAAAGACAGTTTTAGCATTTTAAAAATAGAGTTTAGCTTCCTGGCACCAAGTTTTATTTTGCAAAGGAGAAACCGTGGCTTGAAGCACACCATAACTGTGATATTCATTACTGAGAATGCCAAGCCAGCCTCCGGAGGGACAGCCTATTTCAGGGAGACTTAGAAAATGTAATTCCTGCACTATATATTGATGTCGTTGTTTTAGATGGAGTCTGCTGTAGTTTTTTACTTGTCTGTACCTATTATGTAAGTCTCATTTCTTTTTGATTTCCCCAAACTGACTACCTAAGGGGTCCATAATTTCAGATTGATTGATTGATATCCCAAATGGGACAGAATAAACTGGGACAAAGTACACTATGCAAGCTTCCACCTGGGTTAGGCCTGCTTGCTGTTGGCAGCCCAGGAGGGGACAGATGGTGCTGCTCCAAATGTATTGCAGCTTTTGTCTGATTTGGTTTTTCTTCATGCAGTTGACGGCCTGGACAGAGCTTCCATAGCGAACTCCGATGGCCCCCCGGCAGGTTCCCAGACACCACCCTTCAAGAGGAAGGGGAAACTGTCCACCATCGGGAAGATCTTCAAGCCTTGGAAATGGAGGAAAAAAAAGACAAGTGACAAATTTAGAGAAACCTCAGCAGGTACGAGACCCAAAACTCTGTGGCAAGAGAGGATGCCTTGTTAAATTGTCCAAAAGGTAGAAAATTATATTTCTCGGAGTTTTTTACAGCACAAATTATATTTGAAATGAATTTATTTCATTTAAGGGTGAAGGGCTTAAAGAGTTGTGATTTGCCCTGTATTTTGAAATGACTTTGGCTTTCTCATATATTCTTGTTTTAAAATGTGCGTTTGTAAACTCTTGTAAGTTTACTGTGTAAGGAGGAGGATGTGAAATAGGAAATTAGAGTGGAAACGTTGCACATCCACAGTGTGGTGGTGGCCATCCATTTGTCCATACACACAGTTACGTAGCTATCTGTTCTGGTAGAAGCCTTACCTTCCATGAAGTCATTTTGAATGTCTTTTTAGAACTTTTTTTCATGAGCAAGATTTAAATTGCTATATGAAAGAAAAGTGTGGCAGTATGTATTGCTTAACTGTAATTTTCCATCATGTCCTTAGGTTTGATAAGTGGGTCTCTTAACTTAGCCCAGCCATAACTCATTGGCTTAAAAAAATTTTTATTGTTAATTTAATCTGTAGATTTATTAAACCTTACAAATTACATTATTTAGTGCTTTTGTTATGCATCCGTGGGGGAAATTGGCCTTAAATCTCAGGCCATATCAAAGCCGAATGTAAACAAATGGGAGATGTCAGTGGTGTTTTGTTTCAGGGAGAAGAGCATTTATCTCATGACGTAAGTCCAGCTTTCTCCATGCCTACTGTCCAAAACAAGTGTTTCATCAACATTCCTCAGGTGCCACGGTCTAAAAGTACCAGTATATGTGTAAGGTCACAGACCTCATTGGTCAGCACTGAGGTCACACTGGCTGTTAGTCCTAGAGGAGCAGTGAAATGGGCTAGAAAGTCCTGTACCCAACACCAGGTGTGCGATAGGAACAGCCACACTCACTGGAAAAAAAAAAAAAAAAACACCACCTGTGCACTTGCAGTTGTGTAATTTCTTTGGTTGTGTGCTGTTTCACAGGAAATAATGATAGCTAGATTCCCTCCATAATTGTCTTGGAGGAGAGATGGGATGGGTGAAAATACAGTGGAAAGAAGATTGGCCCTGAGCTGATAGCTGCGGAAGCTTAATAATAGCTTGGGATCATCTCTCTACTTGCGGGATTAGGAAATAGCCATAACTTGTAGAAAAAAACACAAAAGGAATAGAGCCTGGGCTTAGGGGACAGTGGCAAGAGCCTGGCAGTGGATTCTCACTGGTTTCCCCATCTGCACACTGGGAGTTGAGTGAACTGCGTTGTGCGTTGCTTTAGCTCCAGCCTCTGTCGCGAGTCCTCAGAGTCCCCGGCTCCCTTTATGCCCAGCAGGCCGCTCTTTCTTCAGGTGCAGATGGAGACACCTTAGACTTCCTCAGGGTCTTCCTTTCTCATTTTCCCGGGTGGCTGGAGAAGCTTGTTCTCTCAGTTGCCATGGTTACCGGGGAGGAGCAGGGATGCAAGACAGTTTAAGATAGTAATGAGAAGGGAGGACGGCAGCCTGTCAGCCTCTCAGCGTCTCTGTTGGCCTTCACCTGACTCTGGACTATGTACTTTTTTCTCCTAGAAGATATCTGTTAAGAAAAAAGACTACCCCTTCCTCTTTCCTATTATTCTTTCTTTCTTTCTTTCTTTCTTTCTTTCTTTCTTTCTTTCTTTCTTTCTTTCTATCTCATGGCCAGCTCAGCCTGCCCTGGGGGTGGGGCTGGTGCAGCATGTGGTGCCAGGGATTGAACTGCAGTCCCTGTGGTTACCTAAGCTTGCCTAAGTAGGCGCTTTGGACCACTGAGCCAACTCGATGGCCCACTTTCTTTTAATTATAAGTGATTGCCATCTTATTTCTATATTTATTTTAAGGCTATAATTTCTGTTAAAGTATGTAGAAAGTACTAGTGAAGTTTAACAATGCGAAATGATTGTGTAAACAGTTTTTTTGTGTGTCGAAGAATGTTACACTAGAGCAAAACTGACATATTTTGAAATAATCAAGAAAAAGTTCACTGAAAGAAAAAAAAAATGATTTCAAACAATGAGACTGAGCCCAATGAATATCATCAAAGCTGTGTGCAGCTGGGCAGTCTCTGAAGCTCACCTTAGGAAAGACCCACCATACCCAACATATGACGAAGGTAGAGTTCTTTCTTCAGGGGCGCAGCTCCCCTGTGTCTGCCCTTCACCTGAGCCCTGGCTTGAGGTGCAGCACTGGCCTCAGAGAGGCGAGTCTGCCTACCTTACGCTGCACAGCGGCTGACACCACACTGCTTTTCCTAGATGGGTTTTTGTGGTGGGAATTTTCAATTAGCCTTAGATACAACACTAATTCATTAGTGTGCTGGCTGGCGAGGTAGGCCTGCTTGTGGTCCTTAACTTAGCTGTGTTTCAGAATGCTCTTTCTTGGCCCAGAGAGTGTTTTGTCCTATAAGGCCAACTGGCTCGTGCAATTTTCAGCCCCTTAGCATTTTTTTTTTTTAATTTATTTAATACAAGGTCTCGCTACACAATTCAGACTAATAGTGATCCTCCTGTCTCAGCCTCTGCGGTGCTGGGATTACAGGTGTGCAACACCACGCCTGATTTTGGGGTTGGCATGGCATGTGGTGCCAGGGATTGAACTCAGGTTGTTGAGTTTGCGAGGCAGGCGCTTAGACCACTGAGCTGTTTCCCCAGGACTGCTTTGAAGCAGGAAGTTACCTACATTCTCTGACTCAGATTTAGCTGTCCTTATGTGTTAAATTGTAGGTCAGGAGAGTAGCCCTCTTTTCCATCTATGGTCACATGTCACTTAATGATGGGACACTCTCTGAGAACTGCATTGTGGGGCTGTTTTCGCATGAACATTATAAAGTACACTAACGCAAACTGTGTCACACAGTCACAATGTGCATGACTGTGCAACCCCCAGGAAGCTGTTCTCACTGCTCTTCTCCTGGGTTACAGGATCCTTTTTCAGTCTGACCTAACGCGCAGCTAAGGGTCTGTGCGTTCCCTGACTTTAGAGTTCAGTATACCATGTGAAACTTTTTTTTCTGTGTGATAACTGTTTCCTGTTGTGCTTTGTTTTCTGGGGCAGGCGAGGTATGTCCTCATGGGCTTTATCTGTGTATGTGTCACCCCAAGTGAAGCTTACTACACACAGTGCACCCTGACTCCTGCGTAGTCGCTTTCCCCGAGGCCAGATGCCTCGCAGCCCACCTGTACCCGCTTCTTCCACCCCAAGGCTCTGCTCCGACTCTGCAGCCAGTGCCCACTGCAGTTACGGGGCGCCCTAGTCAGCACCCACATCTTTCCCACTGGCCCAGGCTTCAGCTGATGCTCAGACACCCACCCAGCGCCTACCAGATAGCACCACCTGAGCACAGCATGGTAACTCCACACCCATTCTTGTGGTCTGTGCATGCCAGCCACTGCTGTGTCCGCAGACACCAGCAAGCACGCTTCCCACCCTCAAAGAGCTTTTGTTCAAGACAGGAAGGCACCGCAGCGTGCTGTGAGTGGATACCGAAGGGAAGGAAGAGGAACTGCTGAAGTCCCGAGTACAGTGCTCTGCAGCCCAGCTCCCGGCCCGTGCCAGCCCTCCTTGCCATTATAGACGCGGCTCTCTCCAGCACCTAGAATTGGAAATGTGGGATTCATTGACTGTTTCTCATCTCCAATCATCTTCTACATTCTGTTAGTTCCAAAAAGCTTTTGCCTTATTTCTTCCTAGTACAAGGTCTGGCTAACATCAGCCTGTCCTCTGTCCATGGTCTGGTGCTTATCGTGCCTGTATTGCTGCTGGGTATTGCTATCCTTTCTGTTTTCCTTGAGGATTTACTTGTAGCTAGCTGTGCAAAGCCCAGGAGGCAGGGTGAAGCTGGCTTCTGGTGGTGAACCTGACTGCAAGGGCCACCTGAGCTTGAGCAGGTGGAGCAGAGACACACAGGCTGCCAGGACCCCTGAGGAAACTAGGCAACCAAGTCTCTGGCCAGGCAGGTAGAGTGAGCAGTCTCCTAAGACCTGTTCCAGCAGGTGGGGAAAGTCACCCAGCACCCAGGCGAGTAAGGATGGGAAACATAGGCGGCCTCAGCAGCCAGGGTGTGTGGAGCATGGGAGTAGTAGTATTCTTGGACAGAGGGTGCCTGGTGGAGAGGAGTGAAAAGACTCTTAACAGGACCCTGGGCTTTTTTGAGGAAGAAGGGAACAGAGCTCATAAATAGGACAGGAACTTACCAAAGGACTCACGGCAGAAATGCATTGTGTACATCGGGGCACGGGGCAGGGATTTGGAAAAGGGGACTCCTGGGATCTAAGCCTCCGGTGCTGGAGTTGCTATTAACACAGCCCAAGAACCATGGGGGTGGAGAGGGGAGAGTTCACCAGGGTGCCTGATATGTGTGCATCTGAGGAAAAGGACTGTCTGAATCACCTTCTGACAGGTAGGACACAATGCAAGCCCAGGGGCAGGACTCATGCGGCAATGCAGTACCAGGATGGAACCCCAGCCGCCTTGCTTGCCTAAGCAGGCGCTTAGTCTACTCAGCCGGCTCACCAGCCCTTTATTTTAAAAATGTGCTTTGAATTGAATTAATTTGAATTTAAATTGAATACTGAATATCTCCTATAACCAAAAATGCGACACAAGTTACTTTAGTACTTTGTGAAAGAAACTAAGGATTAAAAAATGATAATGGGAAAAAGACAACACATTAAAACGCTAACCAGAACTATGCTGACCATAATTACAACCCTGTGCAGCTATTAAGAAGCTGATAAAATAATTTGAGAAAAATTTTCTTTGCTGTCTTTTGTTCTTAATAAAATTAATTATTGTGCTAGAGAAAATCAAAGCAATTTATCTCCATTAAAATTGTGACTTTTATTTGCCTTGCTAATAATAGGAAAGGAATGCCTGTCTAGATTTTTAGATAAGTATGTGCATGCCAGGAATCGGATTAATTTGGAGAGAGTCTGCTGGTAAAAGCTGTAGTTCACCAAAGTGCTCTGAGCTCCGAATAATTACGGTGGCTACTTTAAAAAAAAAAAAAAATGCAGTGGTGTATCAGGTTCTGCTCTGAGAACTGTGTTCATATTAACTCATCAGATCATCAGAACAGCCTTATAAGTGTAAGTGCTACTAGTATCCGGTTCTATTGGAGGAGGCCTGGCCCAGAAAACTCGGTTGAGTTGTGCAAAGAAACACAGAGGCAGCCTTGCGACTCAGGCCAGAAGGCTGTAGCCCATGCTCAGGGCCGTTGTACTCTATTACATCCTTGACAGACGGATTCCTGCACAGATCATAGCACTAGTCCTTGATAGGTGGCACTAATGCATGCATTTGCTTCATACTCAGTTTTCCTGTTAAGAGGATTTGGCCTGGAGAATCATTTTGTTGCACCTGACAGGCCTGATTTCAGTGGAGCATATAGAGACACATAGCTGGATAAGGCCAAAATAATGTCCTGTCACAGTAAAGTAGCATCTTCTCCATAACCAAAGAGGCATAATGTGGCTGCCTAGGACTATTTCCTGTGTCCTGTACATAGAGCCTATAAAGGATTTGCTCTGGTGATTCGTGGAGGACTGCTCTGTTTGCACTAATACATGACAGTATTTTATCTTCTAACCGTCTCATTCCACTGAGAGAGTGGAGGTGTTTTCGTGTATCATTCACCCTCTCATCATACTGGGGTCAGGGGAGGGAACCGGTCCCACTTCCCAGTGTATTGCAGCAGAGTTACCGTGGCAGGCCAGGGCCAGGCAGCACATGCAGGCCTGCATGGGGCTCCTTGCTTACCCGTGAGAAGGCACTCATTTGTCTTCTCAGCACCTGTTTACCAAGCATCTTTGGTTGTGGTGTGTCTGGCATGATTATAGAACATCACTATACTTCACAGACTTCAGCGATACAGAAGAGACCTACCTTTCTCCTCTCGTGCAACTTATGTTCTAGTTGGGTAAGAGACAGATCAAACCCAAAAGAGTGACGTACAATATCTGAAAATGAGAAAAAGAAAAGCAGAGCAGGGGGTGGGATTAGAGAAAGGCAATCTCATTTAGTGTAGCATCTGAAGGCAGCTTTGTTTGACTTAAGAGTTATGTGTATATTCCACATCAAGTACTTTGTGGGGCTGTCAAACACAAATGTAACAATGTAATTTTGTGAATGAGAGCATGTCAAATGCATCCTCTAGAAAAATTAGTGTAATAGTCTTTGTTTTCTAAAGTTGATACTGTGGGTTATTTTTTGTGAATACCTGATGTTTGGGATCTTTTTTCTCAAAATAAACGAGTCCTTATTAAACCAGGAAAAAAAAAAAGAGGAGAAGGAGCTTCCAGCAGAGTGAGTGTTGAGCA
>PVKN010022542.1:0-15118 GCA_004027915.1 Capromys pilorides
AAATACACACACACACACACACACACACACACACAATAGAGGGTGACATATGATAACAGTCAACATCCAGCCCAACAATTACTAACATATGGTCCCTCCTGTTTTAGCTATAATATATACCACTGCTGATGAACCCTCCACCCCAGCCAATTATTCTAAAGCTGGTCCCAAATGCCCAAAGACTTATTTGAAAATATAGCAGGTATTTTTAAAAGATAAAGGTCACAACACCTTTCAAATCTAGACAAACCCAAGCTTAGACCGCCACTGATCTGATTTTGTCATGCTGTATTAGGTATGCCTCGTCTAGAACGTCATATGAATACAGTCATACCATATGTATTCCTTTGTGCCTGGTTTCTGTTGCTCAGCATAATGTTTCCGTAATTCATCCATGTTCCATACCAGATTTTAAAGTGGGAAACTGGATCAGCCATTATCAAGGTTTTCCAGGAAAGCAGGGGTGAGAATATTAATTCATATTCAACGTAATGGAGCCACTGCTTAACCTCCAAACACAAGACTCATTTAAATTTCCACTACTCACACGGGCCTGTCCCAACACTAGTAGGATGGACATCCCCTGGAAGCTTGCCACAAATGCAAAATCCTAACCCATGTCCCAGACCTATGAATCTGAAATTTTTATTTTAACAAGATTCCCAGGTGATTTATTGATATTGTATGGTTTGAGAAGCAGCAGCTTATGTACAGTTTGGGATAAAACAGCTCATGTCATAGTTGTGTTAGTTTTCTGTTGCTGTGATAAAATACTGTATAAAATCAACTTACAGAAGGGAAGATTTATTATGGCTCACAGTTTAGGGTGTCAAGCCAAGGGCACTTTCCTCTTACTTCTGGTCTCATGGTGAGGTCTCCCTCACAGTAGGGAGAATGTGGAGGAGTACAGCTGCTCACCTCATAGTGACCAGGAAACAGAGAGAAGGGAGGCTCAGTGTCCCTGTAAGAGTGATTTATGTCCTCCAGCTAGGCCACACCTCCTCAAGTTCTCAGCAGCTCTCAGTACAATCTCATCACTGGCTGGGGTCCACGCCTTCAATGCGTAAGGCCATGTGATACATTCTAAGTCCAAACTGTAACACCAGACCATTGCTGTGCTGGTCTTTTAACATGAATTTAGCAAGGACAACTAATGTCACCTTGGCTTCTTAGCCTGTCCAATCTGCTATAATGAGATCATATTAACTGGGTAGCTTATAAACAAGACAAATTTATTTTGCAACTCCAGAATCTCAGGAATTCCATGATCTAGTTGAGTACCCACCATCTGGTTTATAGGCTGCCTTGCAGCTATGTTTTCAAATGGTGAGTAGGACCCAGTAGCACTTTGGGGTCCCTTTATAAGGGCACTAATCCCATTCCTGAGAGTTCTGCCCTCATAAAGTAGTCACCTCACAATGACCTCACTCCCTAAGACTATCCTGTAGGTGATTAGGTTTCAACAAAATTTGGGGGGGGGGGGACACTAACATTGAGGCCACAACACTTTGGCCTCTTTACAAACACTGCAGTGCAGTGCTAGCAATGAAAAGATAAGGAATACTGCAGGAGAAAGCAAATAATGTGGTTGGGTTTTAATTCCCTTCTTTAAAATACTTTACCATGCCTCTGAGATTTAGGAAAGCTAATTGGATTACCTAAAACTACGATAGCCTAAAGAGCTCAAGGAGGGTGTCTACATAATCACACGGGGGAAGTCACTCAGAGCTCGATGACCAGAGGCCTGAAATTAAGAAATCACATTGTATAGCATCAGGAAGGGATGGTTCCTTTAAAGAAATGAATCTTTGAGCTCTCATATATTCATGTAAAGTAGAAAAGATACTTTCATTAGAGGGGATAAAAAATATCTATCAAAAGGGTTCAGGTGCAAATATAAACAGCAATTTTTTAAATGACTATAAAATCTCAATGTTTACACAACCAAAAACATTGACCTAGGTACAGGAAGAAAGCTTATATGAGGTGGAGCTCTACCTATTACATGGTTAAGAGCTTTCTAGAACAAGGTGCACTGGCCCTTGTTAGGCAGCTAATAGAAGACTAAAAGGTGGAAGACATTCCCAGTCTTAACACACTGTAAAATGAGTGTGTGCATCCCAACAGTTTTTTTTTTTCTCATCCCCTTGTCTCTGAGATTTTGCCATTAACAGCACAACAGCCATAGTTCAGTCTCTGCCCCATTTTGAAGCTCAGACAGATTTATGGTGATTTTAATAAGGCAATGCTTGTTACATTAGATAAAGCCAAAGCCTACTATTCTCGTTTGATTCTCCCCCTTGACCTAACACTCCCTGTTCTCCAGAGTAATTGCATCTGCCATCCAACCTTTCTTTCTAACAGTATTCATTTATGCTCTAAACATTTGATCTTGGAACTCCATGCAACATACCTGTATTAACCTCAGTCAATTCCAATGGTTCTAATTTGGGCCAATTTTCCCCCAGGGAACATTTGCTCACATCCAAAGAGAAAAAAGATAGAGTAAGCAATATTCTGAATAGAGAGATAGATTCTGCATATATAGATAGATTCTGGGTATGTAGACTCAGAACATACATATTTGATAGACAGAGATATATAGATAGACTCAGTGCAGTGGTTAAACCTATGATCCCATGGCATTCAAGGCAAGTGCTCTACCACTCAACTATATCTCTGGAGATACCTTTTATTTTTCTTGTTGCAACAGAGCACTCTCTAACATCTACCTGGTAGAGGCCAGGGTTGCTGCTTAGGATCTTCCAACGCATACACAATACTCTGCAAAAAATAAAAAAATAATGAGCCATCCCTAATGCCAGTAAATGCTACTGTTAAGAATTGTGCTCCAATGTGTTGTTCAGGCAAGGATAAAAAAATCAGCTTGTCCAGTCAACTATGTGGGGATCTTTGTGATCCTTAGAGCCTATACATCTGAGAAGAGACTCTAAGACCTTTCACAAATGGCATTCCATAAACCCCAGGCCCCATACCCAGCCTGGACGCCACCCCCCTCATTAGTCAGGTGATTCAATTGGCTTGGTCAACCTCCAATTCCTTTGCTTATGTACGGGAGAACGTTCCTTACCCCATATTTGCAACCGAGGATACCTTTTCTTGGGCAGTCTCATCCCTCCTTTCAAATATCCTTCACTTTGAAACACACTCTAGAGCCTCACTGCACGCCAGCAACACAGACATCACTTAGGACAAGCATCTCCTATGAAGAATCTCTGCCCAAGCAGACCTACGGTAGGAACCCCTATTTGAACACACAGCAAAGTGTGAAACACGCTGCTCTCATCTAAAGCAGGGATTGTTGGATTTGGCTACACACAGGAATCCTCATAAGCTTAGAGCTTATAAAACACTGATATTCAAGTCCTACTCTGAAGCAATTGACCTGGGGCTCACTCAGCACTGGGATTTCTACAGCTCCCCATGACATTCTCATGTGCAGCCCAGGTTGAGAACCACTAATCTGTATTAATCCCTCTTATAACCGTTGGTACTGGCCTCTTTCATTTGTGCATGCAAATGTCTGTTCAAGAGCCAGTATCACATAGCAGGAAAAACCCAGGCAGAGATTTTATTTCCAACTGCCATTTACCGATCACATGATCTTGGGAAAGTTACTCTCTCTGGGCTTTCATTTCTCTAGATGTAAATGAGAACAACCTAATATTATAAGAGGTTCCATCAGTCAGGGTTCATCCAGAATAGCAGAACCAGATTATAGGTACTTCTTACAGAAATTGGCTTAAGCAATCATAGAGTTGCTCATCACATATAATGTCCAGAGTATCTCTAGCGATTTACAAGCTCAAATAATTTACCCAAGAAAAAGCAATATCGCATTAAATTTAATCCAGAAGAGATAATCACATTACTGTAGCTGGCCTAATTCTGCCCATTCAGTGTAAGATGTCAACTCTTAAGTCTCTACTGTGGTGACATAATATGTTGAGTGGACCAAAATAAACATAAATACTCTTTCCCTCCAGTGTGGAAGGATTCCCCAGCTTTCCTCCTTGGCCCCATTTTCCATAGATTCTGGGTCTAGGAAGAGGAGTGCCCTTGCCTTGAACTTGTTCCTCATTCTTCATTCCTTCCTCTGTGGTCCCTGGAAAGGGAACAGCAAGGAGGAAATTGCCTTTCCATCCTACGCACAGCTGTCAGAAGGCAGCTCTGGCAGGCACTGAGCTCTCCCAGAAGAGGGAATCCAGGAGGAGCCCTGAACTCTCTGCTCCTCCCTCTGGCTCACCCACTTTCAGATGAGCTCTGTTCACATGCTTCCTATCAGTACAGCTCAAGGGCTGGCACTGGCTCCCCAGCACAACTCAAACAGAGCTCTCTAGTTCTCCATGTACAAGTATGAGTGATTTTGTAAGTTACTTAATGACCTGTTTTTGAGTACCAGGTGGAGACCCAAGAAACAGAGGGAAGACTTGTGTAAGGGAGGGAGCAGAGAAAATGCTGGACCACACTCTAAGCAACGCCCTTTGGAGACACCCCAACTGGCAGGGCCTGTGTCAGGCAGCTGGGCGCCCAGGAACAGGGAGCAGCGCACATAAGGCAGAATGGGGCTGCACCATCTGTCACCCACTGGTGCCAGCCTCTTCACTTCAGGCAAGTTGGGAGTGGGAGGCGTCAGGACAAAAGTGACAGCTCACCAAGCCAGCCACATGCCACTGTTCCCCTCTAATAGTCTCTTCCTCTAAACATTTAGACTCCTTCATTGCAGCCATATGGCAGTTGCCAGTGGATACGATATTATGAATAGGAGCACGGCATTCAGAGTCAGAAAACACTAGATTTGAATTCTAGTTCTCCATGTACAAGTATGAGTGATTTTGTAAGTTACTTAATGACCTGTTTTTGAGTACCAATTCCGTTTTGGAAGACAGAAGTTGTAATCATTACTGCTCATGGCTACTGTGAGAAGTAAATTCAATAATATTTGAAAGTGCTAAGAGGAAAACTTTTAAAAGAACATGGTAGGTATTAAGGAAAATAAAGCTTTTTACATGCTGACTTAAGACTAACTGAAGCACACTCTTTCTTAAATGGTAGACCTCTTATCTCTGCTTTACAAATAAAAAGAGCAATGGAGTTTCCTGCACGTGTCACGTGCATCCACAGCCCCCCGAGGATGTTGGGAAGAGCCAGATTCTGATTCAGTTCCCCTTGAACAAGCCCTGAGATTCTGCATTTTAATGAGCTCCCAGGAGTTATGATGCTGCTGAGAAAGCAGCTGTGGTACAGTGGGCAAGCTTCTTCTCTAGGTTTCATTTTCTCAGAAGCAAAGTTGTAGAAGGTTATCTAGATAATTTCACTTTCCTTTCATACTACCATGTTTTGACTGATTATCTGAAAAAATGACTGCCAACTATCCCTCCCCAATAGCCGCACACCCAATGCCCTTCTGTAATGTGACTGCACTTCCTTCTATGGAGGGCTGGAGGCCCTCTCCTTGCATATAGGCTGTCCTTGATGACTTTTGCACTAGAAGAACGTGGCAGAAGTAAAGTTGAGTGGCTTCCATATTTTACGACACCTGGAAGATTTTGTATTTTAGCTTTCTTGGGATCCAGCTGCCACCCAAGCAACTAGACTGCTGCAAGAGCAAAGAAATTGGTCCAGCCAGTTTCTAGCTCTAGCAGGCTCTACCACTAAGATGACAGCCACATTAGCATAGCCACTTTGGACAGTGTAGCCCCAGCTGATCGTCTAGTTTTATGCAACTACATGCCTGACCCAGCCAAGATCCTATGCAGCAGACAAAACATTCTGCTGAGGCCAATCCACAGAACTGTAAAATATCATAAATCATCAAGGTTTGAAGCCGTAAGATTTTGGGGGTGGCTTCTTATCTAACAAGTGAGAGCTGATATATGTGATCTATGCAACACTAAAGAGAACAGAAAATTCTGAAAGGCAGAACACACAGAAGATCCATAAAGAAACATGCCTGTTAAAGACAGGGCATGGTATATGCTAAAAGTTGAGTTTGTATCTATAAAGTTCTTAATGAAAAGCTCTCTTCTATATTCAACTACATAAAAATCTACACAGGGACAGTAGGAATGTGAAAAATGATGCACATGCAATTCTTAGAAAGCTGGAATATATTTTGGAATGCTAGTATGTTACAAAGAAAACAATTAGGGAACACAAATCAGTTAGTAATAATGCACCAAACATATAGTTGACAGTCAAGATATTTTAATGTCAATAATAAAATTCTATGTATACCTGCATGAAGCTCAGTGGGATATTCTGGAATTATGACAGAATAGCTCGACAAAGGAAGACCAGCTTAACTATGAATAAGTAGAGGAGTAAAGAGTAAAAAGAAATGTGTAACAGTTGAGTAATTGTGTCCAAATTTTCTATGCAAAAATGAAAGTCACTCCTATTGACAAAAAATTCCAGAAAAATTCCAGAAGGTGAAAATTATAAATAGACTTTTATATAGATATTTACTATATAGCACAGTGTATATAATCTCCCTACATTAGTAACTGTAGGGGCAAAGGGATATTGCAGAATATATGAGGCAGAAATAGAAACGTAATATAGGTTAAAAATTATAAAAGCATAGTGTTAACACTGAAAAGGGACAATATGGAATTTTCTTTTTTGCGGGACCAGGGTTAGAACTCACAACCTTGCATGTGCCAGGCAGACAATGTGGAATTTTTAAGGGGAAAAAGTACACAGAAATTAGAATAGAGAAATAAATGTCAAGGGTTTGATAATTGCATTTAGCCTTCTCATCCAGGTTTCAGTATTAATATGTTTCACTTAGGAAATATTTTCTATATTGTGACTGTTACTGGTAATGTGAAATCTCAAATTTAAAATGTCAATATTATCCCCATAAAATGAGTTCAGCTGTTAAGAATAAGATGTAAGGAAAAACAAAATTACACTTGTTTTTATAATACTCTCTATAAGCACTTTCTGTAAAGAAATTATGCATTTATAAATCACAATTTAACTGTACCAGATAATAACATGTAATTATCAGAAACAAACAAAAAAGAAAAAAAGGTATAATAAAATAGACAGAAAAAAATACATGAATGCTAAAAGATACGATTACAGGAGCTGACTTTGGGTGTTGAAAGTGTGTTTATATATTCCTGGATTTGAGGGTTTGGGTTCTCAGAATAAAGACACTGAATTTCCAACCCATTAACTTCAGTCCCTCAGGGAAGATAGTGTTCAATCCCATCAGCAATTATCGCTAATACAGGATAACAATCTGCACCCAGGAGTGGCATGGGAAAGGGCACAGCACAGTCAACTGTCACAGTAGAATCCTCCAGGTGCAATGGACTGACTGGGGAAGGACCTCATGTCATTTCCCTTTGATTTACAAAGCAATATGTTTGTCTGTGCTTTGTAACTGGAAGGTTAAAAAGGGGTTGCCTAAATTGATCGCCTCTCTGTAATTTCAACATTTCCCAGCTGTTTCCCTCTGGAATTACACCTTATTAATATGGTAGAAAATTACCCAATTGCCACCATAAAAATCTTGAAAAACTGCAGTATAAATGGAAAACAGGTATGGGTAGAGACTGAAGCATTAGTTACTCTTGGTTATACCTTCTTGATGTGTGGGGGAAAAGCTAAGGACCTAACCAGTACAATTCCTCAGGAGTATGTATAGCCTTGCAGAATAAAATGTTCTTTAAGTTGGGCATCTCACAGGAGGTAGTTTGGTTTTTAAAAACATGTGGCCATAAAATCATCCAAGCTACTGAAAATATAGATGAAATAATCAGTGGCATTAATAAATCTTAATCAGATTTTGATTCTTTCAGTATACATTCCACTCAAAACTGTGAAATAATAGCTTTTACACACAGTTTGCTTACTAAGGCCAATTGAATAGAATGAATAGAGGCAATCAATTAAGGAGTGCTCCTAAGCCTTTTTGGGGCAAGGGGTCACATGCCTCTGAGAAACTAAAGAAAGTGATTGGTCCTTTCTGCAAAAAAAAATGCTTAACCAGTAAGGATTTGCATGAATACAGAGGAGCTTATGGATCCCCTGAGTCTATTGTTAAAGCTTTCTGTCTTTCAGACACTCAAAGACCACATACTTAAGGTTTCCATGACACTAGAACAAAGTTTTATTTTTATTGGTGATATATATGTCCAATCACAGTGTGTTGGTTAGCACAATAACCTTTCAAAAATATTTAAAACTTTAAAGTTGTGGTAAAATATGCATAAAATAAAATGTACCATCTAGTCACATTTTGTGTACAGTTCAGTGCTGAAAAAATTATGCCTACTTCTTTGTATCCAATCGCAGGACTTCTTGATATTGCAAAACTGAAATGCTATGCTCTCTCAACTCCCCATGCCTTCTCCTATCAGTCCCTGCCAACTTCCATCTTAATTTCCATTGCTATGAAATTAACTGTTCTAAAGATCTCACATAAGTGGAACCATACAGTATTTGTTTTCTTGTGACTGACCTGTTTGACTCAACATAATTTCCTCAAGGTTCACACAGTTGTAGGATATGCCAGAATTTCCTTTGATTAAAGGGTAATATTTCAGGGAGTGTATATAACTACCCTTCCACATACTGCCACTATGCATGCTGTCTTTAACCCATAGTTTCAGCTATTTGTAGTAAACCATGGTTTAAAAAGTTAAATGGAAAACTCTAAAAGGAAACAATTCATAAGCTAAACAACTTTAAAGTACAGTAAGTCCCTGACTTATGAACATTGTGGTTGTGAACTTTCACAGATACAAAGGGGCTTTGCATGACGAACATTCACAGATGTGAACAAATCACTGAAGTGGTCCATGTGTCTTTTGGGCATGGTCACAGTTGGGCTGCTGTGTTTGTACTGTATAGTATGATAGTGTACAGCAGTACAGTGCTCAGAAAGAGGCCAGAATGTTTGAAAGCAAGAGGAAAAGCAGAGGTGGCGTGGAGGAGACAACGAGGAAGCACAAATAACCATAGAAACAAAAGTGACAATACAGTATGACATTCATTTTGTCAGACTTAACAATGAATACACTTAAGAACATTCTCTCAGAACAGAACTTGTTTCTAAAGAGAGGACTTACTATATAGCACATTGTTATAATTGTTCTACTTTGTCAGTTACTGACTTCCCTTAATTATACGTAATTCATAAAATAAGCTTTATCATAAGTATTTATGTACAGGAGAAGAACAGTATATATAGGGATTGATATTACCTGAGGTTTCAGGCATTCCTTGTGGAGGTCTTGGGACATACTTCCCTTGATAAGGAAGGGTAACTATGCTACACTTTGCTTACCCATTCATCCACTGATGGGTACATGAGCTGTTCCTATTTCATAGGTATTCTGAATAATACTACTACACATAGATAAAGGTCTATATACAACTGCAAGACTCTATCTTCAAGTTTTTGGGGAATATAACTAGAAGTGTTATGAAAATTGATAGTCATTTTGATAAGCACTAGGGACACAAAAACATAATTACATTTTTTTTTAATACTGAGAAATAGAACCCACAGCCTTCACACTGAGCTACATCTCTAGCCCTTTAGTTTTTGTTGTTGTTTTGTTTTGGAGTCAAGAACTTGCTGAGTCACTAAATTGCCCAGGTCATGCAGTATTCCTGCTTCAGGCTCCCAGGCTCAGACTATGGGTATGAATCACCATACTAGCTAACTCACCAACTCTGAGTCAGGTCCCTTGTCCAAAGGTTCTCACCAAAATGTGAAATTGGAGTTTAATTATCAAATCATATACACAACAGATACCCTTGATCCTTATTCTATATCTAACATCCCCTTAGTTATGTAGATTTCACTTTCTACTTTATTCATTTCAATAGTTTTAAAAATTCTTAGAGGCTGAGACAGGATGATCACTGTGAGTTCAAGACCAGCCTGGGCTACAAAGTGAGCTAAAGGCCAGCCTGAACTGCACAGCGAGACTCTGTCTGAAAAAGACACACAGAAGGGCCAGCCTGATAGCTCAGCAGACTAAAGCACCTGCTTAGGCAGAGCACAGCAGCTGAGTTCAATCTCCAGCATGCTGTGCCAGCCCTGCCCATGGGGCGCACTAAGACTGTGATGGAGACTGAGAGTGGTGGCACACACCTGTAGTAATCCCAGCACTTGGGAGGCTGAAGACAGGGGGATCACTACAAGTTCAATCTATATAATGAGACCCTGTACACCCTGTAGACTCTGTCCTAAATACAGAAAGAAAAGACACACAAAAAATTTAAATTGTTACTAGTATGAATATTTTTAATAAAAAGAAAATACAAATCTTTTAAAGCCTGTTAGAACTAAGTTTCAAGGGCATACCTCAACTATCTCTTAAAATTATCAATCGAAAGAAAATGTATAGTGGGAATATTGGTAAAGTAAGATTTTATGGAAAAGAACTATGTCCAAAGTCTATTTGAAGACTTGATGTATGGTATGGAACTGAGAATTAAAACACATAATTTCTTCCTCTGCTTCCCCTTCAGCATCCAACCTAATGCCAAACAATGAGACCAAGTATAATCCAGGATCTTTCAAAGGAGCAGAGATGTCAATACTCACAATTATCATGAGAAAGAGGAAATAGGTTAAGCATTCATTTGAGTAAAGGGAATTATTTATGGAATGTAAGCAAATAGAACTATGGTAACTTCAAAGGTGAAATTAATAGATATACAGACTATTCACTCAAGATGTCCATGATGTCACCAAGAATCAGCAGTCATTCAACTCTGAGTGATAAAAGGTGCTTTATGAGCTGAGGGCAAAAGTTAGCAAGAGACACCTGTCATGCTGGTACTCCTGCCAGACAGTTCCTAAATCCTATCCTTTATCATCTCACCTCTGATACTCCATTTGTCCCAGTTGCATCACAAGGAAGATGCCTTACCATGAGGAAAAGACTCCTTTAAAAGCTCCTGGTTATCAGAATAGCTTGGATTCCAATGAATTGCTTTTTACCTCAATGTAAAAAGTATCGAGGTAATGCTTTTACATTGGATGGATACTCAAGTCATGATATCTTTAACAATACAGATGATCAGTGTTTTTCTATAAAATAACCTTCTTCAAACCCCATGTGCCCACCTACATTATTCAAAGTCAAACCCAAGAATTTTCCCTACGTTCTTCCAAGCCACTGTGGATCTAGATCCCCAGTAATTAGCTTCAAAATGTATTCCTTGTGGATGTGTCCTTGATATTTACTTTACAACTCTACCTGCGTGTATCTACTAGAAGATTCAGTCCTTTTAACCTAGAATTTCTGCTTGTTTCTTTATGGTTATTCTCAAATGCCTTTATGATTCATAACATACACATACACAGGGATGATTTCTACAAGTGTTTTCTGGGGCTCGGATGTTAGCTCAGCAGCATAGCACTTGCCTGGCAAGTATGAAGTCATGGGTTTGAGTCCTAGTACCAAAACAAAGAACCCAACACCGGGCATGGTTGAGCATTCCTGTAATTCCAGTGGTGGGGAGGATTGAGAAAACAGGAGGATCACTATGAGTCCAAGTTGTGTAATGTGACCGTGTACCAAATATACAAAGTAAAGAATCCATTCAAGTGTTTTCAGGTCAGGGACAAGACCTACTACTTATTTTTCTATTCCCTTTAGAACTTAGCATAATTGTCTTCATGTGAGAGATTTCTATTAGTGTTAAGATAATCTCTTCTAGAAATATTAGTGAGATAATTTTCAAAATGTTATTTTAAAAAACTGTATGGGTAAATGAGTATCCTAAGAGGATGACATAAACAAGATGTTTCTCTCATCAAATACTATGATCAACTAATGGCAAATTATTGAGAACTGTGGTGAAAAGAATTATTTACCCCACTTGTAAGGTTCTAATTTCTATGTAGTTTTCCGGTGACTTCCAACTTGTACTTTCAGTACAGCCTGCTGTTCTTTGCAGCTACCACCTATTAGGTGTTAACCTGGATGTCTCAGAGGTCCTCTAAAGTTTAAATTTCAAACTTCAGCTTCATTAGCTCCTAACCTATCAGTTCCCTAAGAATTGGGCCTTTTGTGTTGCTGTTACTTCTGGATCCCAGGGCTTAGAATATTGCCTGACATTCAGTGAGTGCTCAGAAAAGATTTCCTAGGGTGGGCCTAATAGATCAGTGGACTAAAGTACCTGCTTAGGCACAGTGCAGTGGCCAGGGTTCAATCCCTGGCATGTCGTGCTGGCTTTAGCCCTAGGGAGCACTGATCTGGTGATTGAGACTGGGCGTGGTGGTGTACACCTGTAAACCCAGCACTTGGGAGGCTGAAAACAGGAGAATCACTACGAGTCTGATCAACATAATGAGACCCTGCAGCCCCTGTAGACCCTGTCCTAAATATAGGAAAAAAAAAAAAAAAAAAAAGATTTCCTGGATGAAATAGCAAGGGACAGATAGAAGAATACCTCCCCAGAAAGCAAAGTTTTCCATTAATGTCACACCAGTTACAAGAGAGTTCTCTAACACTCAATGGTTAGGAACAAACCTTACAACTGTGCCTATTGTCTGAACACTGTAGTCTCCCTTCTGCCTTCTCAAATTACCCTCTCTGCTGCCGCATCTCCATCAGTGTCTATACATACTCAAAATCTACTAACATATAATAAGTTTTGATTATACAAGGTATCTTTACTGTACAAGGTCATCTACAAGTCTGTTCACAGTTCTACAAATATACCCCTAAATCCCACTCTATATTCCCATAATCTTGAATACCCTAGAGCATCTACCCTAGGTCTCCAGCCACTACAATTATTTTCTGGTGTTCCAAAAATAATTACGGGTGCATAATTATTATGAAGCAATTACCATACAACAGTAAGTTTACCTATCACCCATTCATGGCCTACCAGCATGGCATGTCATACTGGACAAAAGCTCTAATTTAAGCAAGTCTTAATTATTACATTCACTTTACTATATTATATTTGTATTTTTCTCACTGAACCTGTAAACTTATTTATTTATTTATTTATTTATTTATTTATTTATTTAGTATCTTAGCAAAGGGTCTACATGATGTTCAGGGTCTCACTACTAGATTGGACTCATAGTGATCCACCTGTTTATAGCCTCCCAAGAATTTGTATTATAGGAATGCACCACCATACCAAGTCTCAACTGCTGTCTCAGTGCACCCCGGGCCGGGGTGGGGGGGTTAGCAGGTAGGCCCGAGGATCAAACCTCTGGCCCCTGTGCCTGCTTGCAGACACTTTAATCCACTGAGCTATTTGGCCAGCCCCAGATCAGTAAACTTTTAAGGGGAAAGAAACTTGTATTCTTATTGCTCATATCTTAAATTATCATATACCAAAACTAACATTTATGTGTTAAGTTCTTTAAATTTCTCCCACAAATACAGTTGTATAGCCATGGCCACAATTAAGGTACAAAAAATATCACTCAGGGTTTTGTCATGGTCTTCCCCAAGCTCTAAGCCTTGGCATCCACTGATTCATGTCATTACAGTTTTGTTTTGTTGAAAATATCTCACCAATGGCTTCTGTATTATGTGACCTCTTGATAATAGCTTCTTTCACTCAGGACAATGGCTCTGATATTCACCTATCATGTGTACGCATTAATAGTTTGTTGATTTTTATTACTTAATAGTATTCCATTGCAAGTATTTAACACAGACTGTCAAACTGTTCATCTATTGAAGGATATTTAGGTGTTTTAGAGTGTGAGGCAATTTTGATGTGTTTATTATAAAAAATATGAAAACGTTTTGTGTGAAATTAAGTTTTCAATTCTCTCAATATCCAGGAATGAGAATCATATTGGTCTTGTAGCAAATGCATTTTTAGTATTATAAGAAACTGCCAAACTGTCTCTAAAGTGGCCATGCCATTTTGCTAGGAAATTGTGCTGGCAATGTGAGAGATTTCCAGTTGTTCCACATCCTTGTCAGCACTTGGCATTGCCAGAAATTTTATTCTAGCCATTCTTTGCACTCCAGCATTTTCCAGTGGTAGGTTCCCAACAAATATTTATTGAAATGAGATCAACTCATCCCATTTTTAATTTCTATGCTAAAATCCATTAATATTAGGTCTGGTTTTCATCATATTTTCACTAAGCTTTGTCTATATAAAACAGGATTTCTGGAGTTCTTTGTGTTCGTGTGGTGCTAGGGATCAAACCTAGGGCCTTTTGCACACCAGGCAATAGCTGTACCAAAGAGCCATACCCTCTGCTTTAAAATAATGCAATAGAACTGGATACAAGTATTAAACTCTCTCTTCTATAGCAATATAACTACAACTTTCACTCAAGCTGAACTTGAATGCTTGTGAACAACCTCTACTTTTGATGCTGCTTTACTAACAATAAGAATCCCCATCAGTAATTAGATCGTTGGATGAGACAGATACTGCACTAGGAGCTGATCCTATAGTAACTTGCTTGGCCTGCCAACTCCGTAAGGTAGGTAGTTTCTTCATTTTATAAATTTGGGGCCTGAAGCTTAATGAAGCTCACATTCTTTCCTGATGTCATACAGCCTATAAGAAAATAAAGGCACCAGGGTACATTCAAAGCCAGGCTGGTTGCAGAAACCATGGTCCTAGCCATTTCATGTAGCTGATTTGGTAGACAAAGAGACTAGCTGCACTTTCTTTCTTCAACACTGAAACAACAAAACTTCAAGTCACCTTAATTTGAAGCATCAAAAATCTTTCAGAAAGTAAACCATTATCTTCACATCAGTGTTAGGACAGCTCCCTGAGGTCAGCCATAGAGCCCATGGGAAGAGGGATTGTGAGGCGCCTTTGTCTAGTGGACCTGATCTGCCTGGTTGGAGCCCATACAAAGTCCTTTAGATCTTATCCCTGTGAAGGCAGCAGCACAAGTGGGACTCAACTGAGTGAACAGGACCAGGATCACTGTGGCTCTGTGATGATTACATCTGTCCTTCAATCTTGAACCATGTTTCCTTAGGACCATATTTGAGAACATCAGAATTTTGAAGCCTGAGCCAAAGCTATAATAATGGTTGCCTTTTATGTTGACTCATAGAAATAAAATAATATTTTGCATATACAAAGGAAATAACATACCAACCTGAAC
>PVKN010022543.1:0-15119 GCA_004027915.1 Capromys pilorides
AAAAAAAAAAAAAAAAAAAAAAAAAAAAAAAAAAAAAACTTAAAATGTCTAAATTTGCAAATCAGAAGTACTGAAGACATCCTTCTAGCTGTGTAACATGGCAGGGCTTTTAACTATGCAAAAATCTTATCAATATAATTAGTTCAGAGAGAGAGATTTGAGAGAGAGACTTTGCCAACATACTTTGGCAAAAAGTATAGTCTGTTCAGCATATGTCATAAAATGCATAGGTACCTGGAGGACTATGAGAACAGTGATGAGGGAGAAGGAATCCAGCATTTATAATTTCTGCTATAAATGATGGGAAGAAGACCCAGGGGATTTCTGGGGAGACTGCACTGCCGCGAGCCTTTGCCTGCTCCTTCCCAGAGATTGTGTGGAACGCACCTGTCCTTTCTGCCAGAATAGAGAAAAAGGGATGATCAGGCCCTGCCCACCGAGCTGGGGCCCAGATCCCTGGAGAAAGGTACAGAATCAAATGGCATGGTCAGCTTTTCTGTTGAAAGGAAAGCAAAACTACCTGCGCAGGGATCAGCATCCACTCTTGAGGTGCTTTCTAAGGTCCAGTGGGAGGATAATGAAGCTGAGTAAACTAGCATGGGATTGAAATATAGCAAAGGGCTATGCAGATCAAGTATTGTATATAGGAGTGCAGGAGTTCCAGGGCTGGTCCCTTCACTTTGTTAATATGAGATCTTATGTGAGACACTTCAGAGAGTTTAGGATCTGTACAACAGAGCTCCTGCTTGTGCTGACAGGGAGTGGCAGAGTGTTGTGAGCACAGAGTGCTGACAGTGTTGAAAGCAGGCAATAAGCACGTGGAGGTAAAGCAAGTAGCACACTGTAAATGCAATATACTTGCTAGCCACCAAGACTGTGCTAAGCGCTGTGGCATAAGGCTTCCTGGTGGGGTGAACAGACCTCACTTGGGAGGACTGGGAAGGATCTGGACTTGCAGAATGTGCAAAAGGGCACATGGAGACGTGGATGCCATCAGCAACATGCTAGAGGCCTCAGAAAAGGGTGCATAGCAATGGGGGCTGGGCTCCTGGGTTGTAATGAAAATGCCATGACATGAAGAGCCAGCTCTACTGGCTGAGGGAATCAGAAGCGGAAGCCAGATCAAGGCAGTATCAAATAAGGGGGTCTTCTGCTCCTGGGACCTTGCACAGTTCCCTAAGGGGTTAAAATCAGTAGCTACATTTTCTCTAATTTTTAGTCTGTAAACTTATGTTCTTAACCCTCCAGAAGGGCTACAAGGATAGCCAATATTTTGGTCCTAGCCCTTCCAGGTCAGTAAGGACTCAGGACATAAGAGAACCTGAGTTTTAGCATCCTGTAACTCAGTGGTATCTCAAATTTTCTGTCCAAGGAGATTTTGGGGCCACAGAGGAAAGGGATCGACAATATATAGTGTGCCTAAGGAGAGTCACCTGGAGAGAAAACATTCACTCAGGCTTTCACAGAGCACAAGCTGGTCAAGCAATGGCCATGACTCAACCAGATGGCTTACACCGACAACAGTTCTACAAAGCACTGTACCTGGTTTCAAAGTAAATCCTGAGGGGATTTGACTGACCTTGGGAGATGCAAAAACTACATGTTTTGTTATACAGATCATGCATAAATTTGCCCTTAACCAGCCAGCAGAAAAGTTTAACCACGAGGCATAAAACATAAAGCTAGATTAGTATGCTGAGCTGTAAAAGGCTTAAATCAACAGCTTCCATCATTGCCAGTTTTGCCAATAACACACTGCAATTATGGAACATTGGGTTATGTATACAACTAGTTTCTCTAAGTTCAATAAGAAGAAATTTTTTTTGTACCAATAATGATCAGCAAAATTATCCTGTCTACACACTGTGCTCTGTATAACTACTAGGAGGATAACAATATGCATTGTATCAAATACTAGAAATGTACTAACATGTTTTGAAACTGTCACATTGTTATTTCTTATTAAATGCAATAAAAAGCAATAGCTACAAAGGAGGGGAGAGGGTAGGGGAGAAAAAGAAGGTGAGCAAGTTTCACTTGCTTCTCTTAACTACAGCTACAACTGAAGTCCAGAAGCAGAAGGGAGGCAAACCTTGAAACAGAGATGAAAGTATTGATTATTGCCCGGCACTGTGTACATCTGAGTTGAGACCAGGTCTGCTCTGTTAAGTGAATTTAGTCTTTGTAGAGCTAATGTTAATCAGAAAAGTCAGTGGAAGACCACACTTTCACATGGAGAAGAAATGAAACTGACACTATAATGCTACCCAGTAAACACAAAGGCTGATGAGATGTTCTGCACCCGCATCCCCACAAGCACTCCATTTTACTGTTAAACTTCTGCATTAGTACATATTTGCAGCACATGCATTTTGCAACCATCAGGGGAAGCTGCTGCATGGATGCAGTGTGGTTTGCTTGGTTTTTTACTCTCCCTCCATCATGTCATGTCCTCCTGTCATTCTTTGTCATTCTTGTTGATATTATTAACCTCAGTTCATGGAGATGCATATGATGCTCACAGTAATCAAAGTTGTTAGAGTCCTGCACATGGTAACTTCACTCTATGCTATTTCCCCACCCTCTCCCTCATGGCTTACTCTTGGTCTTGGGCCCCTTTTCATCTGTCGGAGAGCCATTCTCTTCTCTCATCTATTCTTCCTTTGTTTTCCTCTTAGTTTTCACTTTGTCTTTTTCAGATGAATGAAACCACATGGCACTCCACCTAATACATCTGGGTTATTTCATTCAGTATTGCATTATCCAGGGGCATCCACTTTCCTACAAACCTGTCCTAATTTATTTCATAGTAGTAGTCTACTATGTACAGATACTCACATTTATCTATCCAAATTGTCTGTTGATGGGTATACAGGCTGATTCCAGGCTTTAGCTGTTATAGATTATGCTGCCGTAAACACTGGTATCGATGTATTGTTGTATTATGACATCTTAAGCTTCTATGGGAATGGTGTCTAGTCAGGATATCTGGGTCATGAGGAACTTCTAATTTTATGTCATCAATAAATCTTCATATGGATGATACTGGCTGTACTAGTTTACATGCCCACTACCAATTCAGGAGGATTCCTTTATTACCATGGCCATACCAGCATTTGTTATTTTTCTGTTTACTTGATGATTATCATTCTTTCTGGAATGACATGGAATTTGCCCCTTGTTTTACTTTGCATCCCTCTGCTGGTCAGGGATGTTGAACTGCATTTCATCCACTTACAGGCTACCTGTACTCCTTCCTCCATGAAACATCTATTCTCCTATACAAGCTGACCAACTGTCTTAATACCATTCATTACTTAATTATAGATAAGCAGTACTTTTTGCACCCCAGCCAGAATTTGCCATTTTAAACAAAAAAGTTTCACAAGATCCCTGGAACATACTAGATAACAATTAGCTAGCAGTGGTGTGGCACAGTTTGACTTGAGTCTGCCAGCTCATGGGCTCCTCTCTGTATCATGTATTTAACTTTTTGGCTCTCAATAATTATTTTATTTCCTTTCACTATCAAGTCTATGTACTAGCAACAAGTTTCTTTCTTCCTGTTGGATGTGCTATCTTCGTTCTCTGTTCTATTAAGAAGTCTCTTTTTCCCATCAGATTAGGTATGCTTGTTGCATGTCCTCGTTTTATCATGGATTCTTGCTCCTGGAACACTGTCCATATTTCCCATGGTGTGTGATTGTTCTCAATTGAACATAAGCTGTACATAGACATAGGCTGCGTCAGTAGGATTTGCTGTTTCTGCAGTGACCAGCACTGGCCGGGTCGAGACACTCACTCTGTGTCTAGTAAGTCAATCAGTAAGTAGGCCAGGCATTACTTTTACTCTGGTTTTCAATGCACTAGCCTGATTGAATTAAGTGGGTTTTGAAACATAAAAACCCAATTTCTTTAATATGGAAAAGATCTGTTTTAAAATACATTCTCGACTTAAGAATATGTTTTTCGCTGGGACTTAAAATTAGTTATAGAAGCACTGGTTTTGGTGGTTTGTCAAAGCTTTCAAGCAAAGGTTGACAGGCAGGGACCTGAGTCTCCAAAAGTGGAAAGGACACCCGTGTCAAGGTCTGGGCGAGAAGACAGGAAGGCAGCCAGCTATTCTCTTGTAAGCCCAGGGCTCTTTCTGCTCTACTCAGCTGGCTAAAGATTGCAGTGGTACTGTGTGCTGATTGCACCCCAGGGCATCACCTGGTGTGACTGTCATTGGGTGTAAATGAAAAGGGAACAGGAGCCTATGGAAAGCCTCCATTTTGGCCTTAATGAACAAGCAGCAGAACTCCAGTCTAATGTTGCATAGAGTTTGAGGAAAGATCGATAATCATCAAATCAAAACAGATCCTCAGCCTCCTGCTATCCTTAGGTCCCTGCCACCCACCCCACCACGTGGCCAGGGGCTCTAACGTATGTCGCTTATAGCTGGATTCAAGGCTGCTAACGAAGTAGCCTCACTGATGCTCTGAGCATGCGCACAGGGATTCCCGCCTTCTCCACAGGACGTCTAGCTTTACTAAAAGCGCTCAGGCATGTGTTTCACGCTCCTTGCTGCAAACTCCGCTGGAGCCCCTCTGCCACCACCAGGTGTCTAATGTGCAGTAGGTGTGCAGGAGGACGAACAATGGTGGCTAAGGTTAACGAAGTGCCCTTCTTGTGTTGGTGCTGTGCTAGGCACATACACAGCCATTGGAATGTCTCCTGATAATGTGACGAGATCGCTCGCTGCCTCTTGTGACCAGGTAAGAGGTGAAGAGACCTGATTTCTGGAAGGCTAACTCTGCCAAGGTACACAGCCAACATGGGACGGATGGAGTCCCTGAGCACCTACATGTGGCTTCACAGTTCACGCTGACAGCCGCTGAGGTTCAGACCCCATTGCTCCCGTGGTGGCAGCACAATACTCTGGAGAGGTGACAGTCTCTGTTGAAGATGCCTCCGTTCCAGTGTCCTGCTCGCTCCTTGTCTCAATCGCCATGTGCACTCCCACCGACGCAGAGCACGAAAGGCATCCGCTGAATGCGCCCTGAGCCTTAGGGGGCTTGTATTTGACACTCATCACTTCAGTCTGTGAACGGAGAGCAATGCTCTGTCTGTCTTACAGATGAAAAAATGGAGGCTCACGGAACTAGTATAGCTTTTTGGAGATCATGTGATCAATGAGGGGAAAGGTTGAGATCTGAACAAGGATTGGCCTCCAATCTCAGTGCTCCAGTTAGCCCCTGACTGACTCAATGCCCCTGCTTGAAGTGAATTTTCCCCCTCTTAACTGCCGCTCTTTCTCCACCCCTGTGTTCCTGACACACAGCTCCACACAGCACTAAAGCTATGTAGTCAGCCAATGACTGAGTATTTACTTACGTTTGAAAGTTCAGGTTCCACAAGGAAAGAATAGCATGTGTTCAGTCTGGGTTCCCCACAAACCCTCAGCAAAACACCATTTCTTTCTTCATAACTTCAGCCAGGCACTACTGAGTAAAGTACTCGACATTTTTTGGCTTCCGCTGCCTATGTCTACCACAAGGAGATAACATCATCACCCCTTCTAAAATAAGCTGCACAATCAATAATAAAGCAGATGTAAAGTACCTAGTACAATGTCTAAAATAAAATTTCCAGTAAAATAAAAAGAGTTGATATCAGTTCCATCAAGTGTTACTTGATGGAACACATCGCTTACTGGAGGGTTCTCAATGTCTAGAACGTATTCATGGAGGAAGACATATCTCTAGGATGGAGCTGGAAACAAGCAGAGAACTTATTAGCACTTATAACAAAGAGCTCTTATCTTTGGGGAAGGTACTAGTGATCCGTTAATCACAGGCACTTCCGCATGATGGGCCCACACTCTCCCATGGAACTGCACTCTCAGACGAAGCATACTTAACATGTTATGTTCACTAGTCTCTCAGTGCATAAGAATCAAGTTTTGTCAATAATTTTTTTTTATTTCAAAAGATTTCAATTTTGAAATATGCTTAACTATAGAAAACTATATTTGATTTATGGAAATAGTTTTCAATTCATTTATTTTCTTCCTTTTTCTTACTTTTAATAAGAAATAACAATGTGATAGTTTCAAAACACGTTAGTAGTACATTCCCAATAATTAATACAATGCATAGTGTTGTCCTTGTAGTAGTTATTTAGAACACTAGATGCAGATATGATAATTTTTCTAATCATTATTGATACAAAAATTTCTTCTCATTGAACTAAGAGAAAGTAGTTGTACACATAGTCCAATATTCTTTAATCATAGTGGGTTATTGGCAGAACTGACAATGTTGGAAGCTGCTGATTTACACCTTTTATAGCTCAACATACTAATCCAGCTTTACTTTTTATGCCTCATGATTAAATTTTTCTGCTGGGTGGTAAAGGACAAGTTAAAGCAAGACCTATATAACAGAACATGTGACTTTTGTATCTCCCAAGGTCAGTCAAATCTCCTCAGGATTTACCTTGAAATCATGTACAGTGCTTTGTAGAATATCAATGATTGATGGAAAATGCTACTTCCAAGTTAAGTCTAAAACGTTTGATATTTAGAAAGACAGTGATGTTAAGCTTAAGTACCTATGTTAGTAATAGTATCACTAAGCTTTTCTTCTGGAGGGTTAAGAACATAAGGTTACAGACCAAAAATTAGAGAAAAAGAAGAGCTACAAATATAGCCAATATTTTGGCCCTAGCCCTTCAAGGTCAGTGAGGACTCAGAACATAAGAGAACCTAGGCTGTAATATCCTGTAACTCGGTGGTATCCCAAATTTTCTGTTCAAGGAAATTTTGGGGCCACAGAGGAAAGGGATTGATGATGTATAGTTTGCCTAAGGAGAGAGTCACCTAGAGGGAAAACATTCTCTCAGGCTCTCACAGAGAGCAAACTGGTCAATCAATTGCCATGACTCATCCAGAAATCTGACACTGGCTACAGATCTACAAAGCACTGTAAATAAAATTGTGGTGCTGCTGATGCTACCAAACACCTGCACAACCTTCTGCAGGTTGTAAGTGTGTCTCATTAGGTACAATGGCATGGAAGGAGGGAGACCAAAGGTAAAGATGCAGAGGTGGAAATGCTGAGGGAGGAGGAAGAACCCTGGATCCTTTGAGCCACTTCCCCCACCAGGCAATTCTCTGGTTACATTCTATTGCCTCCTTTTCTGCCTCACCAAGTTTCGCCAATCTTTCAAGGATAGTCAAGGTGATCTACCAAAACTACAAATACAGGGCCGGGAACATAGCTTCATGGCACAAGTACCTCCCTGGCAAGTGCAAGGTCGCGAGTTTGAACCCCGGTATTACCAAAAAAAAAAAAGATCTATATATGCAAGCCTTTGCTTTCTCTCTCTAAAGACATTACATGGCTATCTACTGTACTTTGGACAAGACTAAATGCTTCCACGAGCCTCAGGAAGAAGGCCTGTGATAGCCTAGCCCCTCACAGCTTTCTCATCAGGGCACCATTGCTCTGCAGTCACGGGCAAATGAAACCATCATTACCTCCTGTCTTCCTCTTCTGTTCTTCCCATTTTCATCTTCCTCAGGTAAATGCTGCCTGTCTTTCAGATCTTCAATCTCTGTTGCTCTGAGACATCCACAAGGACCCTCTGGACTGGTAGGTTCAACTCCCCCCACCCCATTAAATGGCCTATTGCAATGCTTAAACTTCCTCTCATTATTGTTCCATATCTTCTCCTCCAAGGAATGCAAATTCCTGCACAATCAAAACAGGAACCATGTCTAAGAACCCAGCATACTGCAAGGAACAGAATGAAGCTTTGACTTCTGTCTCTCAGCTTCAGTTTCCTAAAGGATAATATGATACAGGCAACAGCCACGGTTGCCTATTGAGTTAGTGTAGAGATATAAGGACACCAGGTGATTGCTAAAACTCCAAATTATTGTCCCCTAGAGCAGTGATATTTGTTTTATTTTATAAGTTTGAAAGATGACCTAAAAAGGTCAAACCAAACTAAGCCAAAAGATAACTAGAAATTTTGAAAATTAAGATCAACTCATTGAGAAAAGAAATACCATTATCTGGACTATGAAAAATCTCAAAACACACGAGAACTGACATATATTCTTTATACCTATTCATCTCTATCTCTCTGTTGTTGATCTACACTCTCGCTGTACTAGTGTTGGCCACACTGGATGTTTTCCTTTAAAGCTTCTTTCCTTAATTGATAAATTTCTGTCTGTGTAAAGAGAAATGAAATACAAGTAATCCTCACTCATCTGCAGTCAAATCATTGAAATATTATTTGGAAATTAGATTTAAATGGCCAGGCCATTTTGGAGGAATTGAATCAATTCTCTATAACCAGTCTTTCAATTCCTTTATTGTAACTACTTTTCCTCAGTACAGTGTCATAGTAAGACAAGGAGGAAAATCAAAACATAGAAAAGTCCGAAAACACTGTGAGTGTGTGAACTTCTAAACCAAGAAATGACCTTCTGACAGTTGGAAAACTTAGCTAGCAACATTACTGTCTGTCTTGAGGCTGAATATGGTGAATAAAATTGACTGCAAATATAAAGAAAATCTTCAATATGGTAAATGTTAACTTTGTATACCTGGCTTTGAACTGGACAAGACCTTGAGCGTGACCTTATTTTTAATGAATTTGGGTTCTAGAATAGGAGAGACATCAACTCCAGCACCGACATAAGCAGCAGGCACTGCATAGCAGCCCCTGTGAGTGCTTAAGCAGGCAATCTGGTGGGATCTTGGAGGTCAGCAAGCTTTCTCTCCAGGAAAGAGCAGCAGGACTGAGAGCTGACCTGCCTTTCTGCATAAGAGGTAGGCACTTGAGACATAAGAATGATTTAAAATGAGACCTGGGTTGTTCTGGGGAGATAGATCTAATTGCCTGCCTGGCAAGTGCAAGCACCCAGGTTCATTCCCAGCACCATATGCCTTTCTCACCCTAGAACCCCAAGTGTGCCTTGCCAGACATGGAAACCATGTTTGGTGGTGCACACCTGTAATCTCAGTGCTGGGGAGGCTGAGACGGGAGGATCACTACAAGTCTGTGCTGCATAGCAAGATGCTATACCAAATAAATATATAAAGATTCAAAAATAAACATAAAAAAGATAATCTGGGTGGCTTTAAGGAGAGAAAGAGGAAGAAATTTTCCCTGCAGTGGGACAGGAAGCAAGGCACTCCACCAAGTCAGCCGCTCGGAGACTCAGGTTCTGTATCTCAAATGTAAGAGTTAATACACTTCTTCAGTTGCAGCATCTTTGGGAGGAATCAACGGGCTAGAGGGAGGCACTAGAAGGATGCTGAACAGCTCTGAAAGGAGGTGGGAAGAACCGAGAGGATGAGAGGGGAGCTAAGTGGATAATGGAAGCACCTGGAAGGAGGAGGAAAGTGCTACGAAGTGAGGAGGAGGAGAACACTTCACAACCGTGCAGTGCTGCACACTTTAGAGTAGTGGAGAGAGGGAAGAGAGCTTACTTACTCATGCCTCCGCCTCCACTTGGAAATGCACAATGGGTTATTATGGTCCCAATCCCTAGAGGGCAATGCGACAAAGGACAAATATTCATAGACTACACTTGGAGGTGAGGATTCTGTATCCTTGAGGACGTGATGTAGATTAGATCTGTTTGAAAGCAAAACCCTGAGACCAGAAGAATCACATATAGCATTTGCTGGTTTCCTGAAATGTATTCCTCAAAATGCACCCACAGGCCTCAGGTTAGGGACTCCAGGCTTAACAGAAAGCATTCATGCACCATAACGGTAATCCATATTAAAAATATGCATGAATAAATACTGAATCAAAGTTACACAAACAAATACTCCTGTACTATATATTCCATTGCTGTGTTCTCTATTTTATAATTTTATTTTAACATATTCAGTGCAGGGTCTACAGGGTCTCACTACACAGATTAAAATCATAGTGATTCTCCTGTTTACAGCCTCCCAAGCACTGGGGTTACAGGTGCAATCCACCACGCCCAGTCTCAATTGCAGTCTCAGTGTGCCCCAGGAGCAGGTCCTGCACAGCACACCTGGGATCGAACCCTGGTCACTGCAAGGTGCCTAAGCAGGGGGCTTTAGTTGGCTGAGCTATCTGGCCAGCCCTTCTATTTTTTTTTTTTTTCATTGCATTTTATTTCATTGTGACTTTAAAGTTGGCCTTGACTCACAAACAACACTTGACTTGCAGCTTGAAAAATAATATTTAAAGAGTGACAAGCATGCTCCCCATTCTCCCACTCCCTGCTAGATGCTGGTGTGGTCTTGGCCAACGCTTCCCCTCTGCACCTCAATGTACTAGGCTGTGAGCTGGGGATAACACTGCCTACCAGAAGAGTTGAGAGTTGAGGCACTGCCATAGGAAATCACTGGTGTCTGGCTTGCCACAAGGTAGGTGTTCAATAAATGCAGCAATTATAATCAGAGTCTGCTGATGGGAGAATTAGAGCACAGTTCAGTCTCTCTTGCCGGAGGGAAAATAAAAGGGAAAAGGAAGGGAAAAAAAATCTTATTCATTTTCTACCCAGGGGGTCTTTCTGTTTTCCAACTGTAGCTGCTTGCTGTGGGAAGGGGGAAACGTGGTCCAAGTGCTTCTGTTTGCTGTGACAGGATTTATAAATAAGTAAAATGTTCTATCAAACATTTATAGTTGTGTGTGAACGTCAAAAACAACAACAACAAAAAAAGAAGAGAAAAGAAAAGGCGTGTGCACTCGGGTCTATTTAAGTGCATCCCCGCTTTTTTCTCTTCAGCCACATTTTCACAGTTTAGCTTTCAGTTGCTAAATTGGGTTGTTCTTGGCTGAACTGCACTTCTAAGCAGAGGGCATTAATTATTAACACACAAGCCAGAAGAGGCAGCCCGTGTTGCTCGCCCAGACAGGGCCAGGGTGATGCAACAGAAGGCAACGCAGGCTACCACGCAGGGCCTGATGCCGGGGAAGTTCACATTAACATGCTGTATGTGCACCTGGGAGCGAGGCTGGGCCAGTGGCGATGTGGGGACCAACTGAAACTCACCACATAGGGAAGAAGTGGGGTGGGGGGGATGGGGTGGGGGCCCACCAATAGGAAGGAGGAGCTCTTAGCAGGAAGCTGCAGGACAGTGCACCTCTGAACAAAGCTCTCTGGGAATGGGGGACAGAAGAAACCCTGTTAGCAGCCATCCTGGCCTTGGGAAGGAGAGCGAATGTGGGACCAGGCAGTCTAGGGTCTGACTTCCTGCTCTGGGGCATCTTGACTCTGGTCTTGGGCACATCAGCTACTCCCCTTCTGACACAGGAATAATACTTTGTTACTACAGGTCGTTGTGAACATTATATACAAAAATTAATGTGAGATATTATGAATATGGTGGATAGAAAATATTTAAGAGAACAAGGACGGGCCCTGCCACACAGTAGGTGTTAAATAAGTTTCTTATTTGCTTGTCCCTGTAAGATTTACTTGGATTCCAAATTGTACACACTTCCAGTCCCTTCAAGTGCAATGTGTGACATCCCCGAAATCTCTTCCTCGTTTCCTGTGTTCTCCTTACATGCCCACCCAGTTCTGTCTGGGCTCCAAATTTATTATGCATGCATTTGTTATTATGTATCAATTCATTAATATTGATCAAGCCTCCACTACGAGACAGCACTGTGGTCCAGGTGTTTGGGGTTCAAGGAAGAGGAAAAAGTCCCTACCTGCAGGAAGCTTGCCTTCTAGGGAGGGAAAGAGCAATAAACCTGGCAGTTGGAAAAATAGATGTGGTGCCAGATGATGTGAATCAGTAATGAGAAAGATGATGTGCAAGGAGGGACAGACACTGCTGGGGAGGTGGGTGTTAAGAAGACAGAGAGGCCTTACTAAGAGATTAACATAAGCAGCCAGGTGGGTATCTAAGGAGAGGAAGATCCAAGGGAGAGAAGCACAGTGAAATGCTCCAGCGCAGAAGCACGTTTGGCCTCGCTTCCTCTCTCACTTGGGCCTCTTGGAGGTAGCAGAAAAATCTGAATTTGCAAGACAATTCTGCCTTTCTCACGCACTGACAGGAGCTAGCAAGCTGGTGGATTCTACAAACACACTTCTAAAGAGGCAGAAGCCCGGCCACATGCTTTGCCCCTGCTCCAGGGGAGGAAGGAAGAGGGCTGGGCTCAGTCTTCCAGCCACTGCTCTGTCTCCACCCACCAGAGAATCTGAGCTCTGCAGGAGTCAGGTTTCCAGCAATGACCAACAGAACCAAATTCTGAGTAATCTCTAAGAATGTTAGGAATTTGAAGGAGAAATTCAGGATCACAAACAAAAGCAGAAAGCAAAAGAGAAAATAAGGAAACCGTCCATAAAGCCCAGTTAGTTGAAATGTGCACTAGTGTACAACAACTAGTGGAGCACTAGTGAGAGATCAAGGCCAGGCCCGAGCAGGGACTCCAGAAGGTATGCATCCTCTCCCCTGACCCAGCTGTGAGTCCTAGGAAAAGGTTCTGGGTCTCTCTACTCATAAACTTCTTCATATGTAAAATGGGAACAAGAATGCTTAGATCAAGGGCGGGACAGCCAAATAACTCAGCAGATTAAAGTACCTACAAGGAGGCACCGGAGTCAGGGGTTCAATCCCTGGGCTTGTTGTGCCAGCTCCACCCCTGGGATGTGCTGAGAGGGCAACTGAGACTGGGTAGGTGCGCTGAGCCAGTGATAGAGACCTGCTGTGGTGGTGCACGCCTGTAATCCCAGCTCTTGGGAAGCTGTAAATAGGCAGGTGGCTATAAGTCCGATCTAGTTGTGAGACCATGAACATCTTGTAGAACCTTCCCAAACACACACGTGCACGCGTGCGCACACACACACACACACACACACACACATTTATGCTTACATCAGTAAGTGTTAGGATAACCAGGGGAGGGTTAAAAAAAAAAAAAGTAAGTGTTAGGATAAAACGAGTTTCCTTGGTTAAATCTTGAACACAGTGCCTAACTTTTAACTTTTTTCCCCCTAGCTTTTAATAAAATCCTATTTTATTAAAAACTTAATCAGTGTTTGGGAGAATGCATTATGTACATTTTGGCAAATTTACATGATGGAGTACTACACAGCAACAAAACAGAATTAATTCCTGGTTCCTGAAACAACTCAGCCTAATATTACAGATAATGCTTTGAGCAGAAAGAATCTGGACACAGAAAAATTGGATCTTTCCTATCCATCAGTACAAGCACAGGAAATCCGAACCAATGATAAGAGAAGCCACGGTACCGTTTGCTACTGCGGGATGGAGACTGTCTAGCGAGGTATAAGATAAAACTACAGAGGTTCTCTTAGCTTTCTGTCACTGTGCAAAAGCAGCTGAGATAAATAGCTTATAGAAGGAGCAGTTTATGTTGGCTCAAGATTTCAGTCTCTGGTTGGTTGCCTTTGTTGATTAAAGGCCTGTGGTAAGGCCCGGCACTGGGTTAGAAGGGCTTCATGGAGAAAAGCTGCTCCCCTCCGGAGCCCAAGAAGGAAAGAAACAGAAAAGGAGCCAGAGAGGGAGGAGCCAGGGCCAAGTCACAGGGCAGTTCTCAGCCAGTGGCCACGCCCCCCACCGAGCACCCACTCTGAGTTTCCGTTCCTTCCCATCCAGTGGCGATGTTAGATGTCAGAGCGCTCATGGCGCAGGCTCCTTCCAGAAGCCCAGCAGCTGGTGCATGGGCCTTTTGAGGGCTCCTTCGGATCCCAAGTATAATAGAGGTGATGGAGCTATCATGGAGCTATCCAGAAGGATTCTCTACAATGTTGGCATTTTTCCTGTATTGGCTCATGTTACAGTCCACACTGTACAATACAATATGCACAAGTAGACCCTGAATCCTTTACCTCTCCCTGTGTGCCAAAAGATCTTAATTTTTAGCCTAGTTAACTTTAATTCACCATGAGCAGCCATACCTGGCTAGCAGCCAGCGCATGTGAAAGAACTGTTTCCATCTGAGCCTAGATTTGGTTACGTGACTATATGCTCCCATAATGAAATCCAGACTATAATTCAATCCTCTGCAACTCAAAAACATCCTCAGCAATTGGTATAAAATTTATATAATCTTGCTGTGTATGTGCTGTGCTTAAAAAAACTAGCCAGGCCTATGAATTCACATAGGTGACAGTATCTGTTCCCCACATGTGAGGAAATGGAGGGAGGAAAGCACCATTGCCTTGAGACCTGCAGGGGCTCCGCCCTCTGCACCTCAGAGAGGATGAAATGAGCCGCGGGTGGTCACCCCGCGGGGGTGGCAGAGCGGGCGGCAGGTCCACGCATGTTCTCATCAAGCAGAACAAGGTGGTGAAAAGCAAGCCGCTGAGAAGATGTCACTGAACGGCCCGGTCACCTGATAGATACGCGGCATTTGGTGGCTGAGCAGCCGCTAAGTGTGAGGGTCAGCTGTAGAGGCCTGAGGTGGAGAGGATCAGGTAAGAGTCCTAGCCTCCGCGACGTGTGCGTGAGACATCTGCGCTACTTCTCACTTTGGTCATCTCTTCAGAGTCCCTTGCCTGAAGTGACTGGGCTGAGGGATGAACCCTGTGAAATGAGACTCAACTCCACCTCTTAGGTACTCTGTGTGTTGTCAGCGGATAGAAGGTTGAAGTCCTGCTTCTCTCCTGAGGCTTCTACCTGCTTTTCTGTTATAGTCTTATCCATTTGTAAGGTAGGAGGAAGGGTGGAGGACATGCCCTGGGAAAAACAAACAAACAAACAAACCCCGGCTGGAAGAACAGTGAGCAGCTCTGTCAGCAACTGAGGCTCTTATTAGTTAATGGTGGAAGAACCCATTCCCCAAAAGGCATAGTAATCCAAAACTTAATTCATTTAGCAGTGTAACCTCCAAACCCAAACTACTAAACGTAAACTTAATTGATGAGCCCAGGTTTTAAGTGGAAGATTTTAGCATAACAGTCTCAGAAACAGCAATGCTTAAAAATACAAAATAAAATGGACAAACAATTAGACATAGGAATTGGGTTGATAAAATTAAAATTGTATTTGGTATCAAATGCTTATTAATCCTTCATATTTGGTAATCTATGCCCAATCTGCAGCAATAAGACTTACTGATGGAGTTTAGCATTATTTCCTTAAAAATCATGC
>PVKN010022544.1:0-15021 GCA_004027915.1 Capromys pilorides
GGATTGAAATTTAATTCTATTGATATAGTTGGGATCGTTTGTTTTCCCTTATACAATACTTGAATTCTGCTATCTACCATAGAATTTAAGTGGTAAATTTAAGTGCATATTTATTTCTGGATACTTTTTAGTTTTGTTAGCCAAATATTATTTGATACTGTTTATATTTCTAACAGATCTTTGTACAGGAATTTATCAAATATGAATTATTCATATATTAAAATGAATGCTTTATATTTTATTGAATGTTACCTTTTGCTTTTTAAAAACAAAATTGCTACACATATGCCAGCATTATTTAAAAAGAGTTGTTGAGTAGCATTCCTGTGTAAAATTCGTTTTCGTGGGTCACCCTAGGTGCAGCCTCGGCTGCTATGTGCTGAGTAATCATGGGCACTGTTCTTGAGGAAAGGTACTGCTTGGGATCAATGCCGCCTAAGCACCAGGATCGGTAGTAAACCTTTGTAAAGGTTACGTTGTTGCCGGCATGTTGCATGATGTATGCAACCAGCTAAGCTCCTTTATTTTTCTTGCTGTGGACTTCATGTTTAATGAATTTTTTTGTTTGTTTGTTTGTTAGACGTTTTTGGCTCTTGTAAACCAAGTGTTTCCTGCAGAAGAAGACAGTAAAAAAGATGTGGAAGATAACTGTAAGTATCAGGTTGAAAGTTAACCCTTACCACAGAAAAAGAAACCTTCCTTCCACAAATAAATTTATTGTTACATCACTAGTGCATCATGCTGGTGCAGAAAACAGTTGTAGCTGTTTGCTGTGAAAGTTCGTGCAAATGGAGGAACCGAAGGGCAGCATTTTGTTTTACCTCAGAGGTGCATGTTGGTGAGGCTCGTGGTGGTTCTCGGTGTTACTTTGGTTGTGTCTCTGTGGGGAATGGGAACACCTACCACGAGGCTTGAGCTAAAGCCACCTGCTGTTACTTGTGAGCATTAATTTGAAACATCTAGCGTCTCAAAGTGATTTTTGTAGTAGTAAAAATGGCTCAGCGATTTGCTAGTGGAGTCATTCAACATTATTGTTGAAAGCAAACAGACATTAAAAACTATGCAATAGCTACTTATTGAAAATTTTACTTCAGAACATTATATTAAAATGCAATGTGGTTAAGTGTGTGGTGCAGACCTGCAATCCCAGCACTGTGGGAGGCTGAGGCAGGAGAACAGCAAGTTCCAGCCATCTGAAGGGCTTAGCAAGCAAGGGCCTGCCTCAGAAGAAGATAGTGAGAGAGGGCCTGCCGGGATGGCGCGGTCCTCAGGACCAGTGAACTAAGCAGAGCAAGGCACACACAACAACAAGACGCAGAACACCGCATCAACTCCATTGATAAATGCCTTAGGGTGTTCAGTGAAAAAAATCCCTTTATGCAGCACGAAGGCTGTGTTGTTCTTAATTTTCAACCGTAGGGCGTGATTGCATCTCAACTTCTGGGGGGAGGCGTTCGTAATTTTCCGTTTGTCCACCTGCACACGTTGTCCTCCCACCAAGCTCTCTCTGCCTCTGCCCTCTCTCCTGGCACTGGAGTGAGCCCAGGGCCTCTGCATAAGCTGCATCCCTTTCCCTTTTAAAAAATTCCTTTATTTTGAGACATGGATTAAGTTGTCCAAGCTCTGCTTGAACTTGTGATCTTCCTGCCTCAGCCTCCAGAATGCTGGGAAATTACCAGTATGTGCTGTTACACCCAGCGGAACATTTTAGTGTAATGTTTTCAAAAACATTTTTAATAGGTAGCTATTAAATAGTAGTCCTTCTGGTTTGCCCCGAACAGTGATGCTTAACTACTCCTGCTGACTCATCTTCCAGATTACTGACCACATGTACTCCTGAGCTCTGCCTTTTGAAGTTCTGCCTTCTCATAGCACTGAGCTAAGCACTGAACCCTGAGCTTTTGGGGATGTTCAGACCAGACTTTGGAAGGGGGCAGCATTTAAAAATCATGTCCACTTGATGTGGTGCTCAACATTAAAAATTCTTATTTCAAGAAAGAAGATGGGGCTGGGAAGATAGCTCAGTAGTCTAAATGCCTGCTTGGCAAGCACAAGGACCCAAGCTCGATCCCCGGTACCACACATGCTGTGTTGACCCCAGACCCCCAGGCACCCTGTGCTGGCCCTGAAACTGGGCATGGTGGCACATGCCTGTAATCTCAGCACTGGGGAGGCTGAGACAGGAGGATCAGTATGAGTCTGATCTATGTAGTGAGACCCCGTGGACTGTGTACTAAACGACATATAAAAATGAAACAAAAATAAAATTCTTTCCTCTATGTCATAGTGATAATGTCATGATTAAATGATTGATGTCTGGTATGTTCTAAACTATGTGATAAAACTGAGGCACATGTTCAGTTAAAACTGAGCTCTATGTTGTCTTTAGGTGAGGTATAGTGGCACACACCTGTAATCCCAGCACTCAGGAGGCTGAGGCAGGGGGATCACTTTAAGTTTGAGGCTAGCCTGGGCTACATAGCTTAAGACTGGCCTGAACTACATAGTGAGACCCTGTCTCAAAAACCAAAAGCCAGAATAAAGCAGTATTGTCTTTAGGTGTTGCTATAATAATGTAGCAGAAATTTGTTACCTATTGTTAGTGCCAAGGTTTCTGGTAGAGGCCTTATATGTAGGAATCAGTGTGAACAGCCCGAGCAGTGTGACCTAAGGACCCCTCACAAAAAGGCTTAGCTACCTGTGAAGGTATCTGCTTGGGTGATGGGCAGCGGTCCCCGAGGAGGCATCTGACCATGTGGAAAGAAGAGCTCATGGTTGCTCGTGTGTGGCGCAGGTTTGTAGGGTCGCTTTTGCAAGGTTAGGATGATGTCCCACACCCAGTGTTCCTGAGGAAAGTAAGAGAGAGAAGTGGTTCAGCAGAGTGCTGTGAGCAGCAAAGTGGTGACTCGTAGGCCAGATTTCTGGGAGACCAGCATGAAGGAGGGTCGGAACCGAGAAGGGACTCAGCACTACCCAACCCGGATGTGCCTTCGCTGCCTACCTCCACTCCTCCCTCAACTCAGACGAAACCTGCTGCTGCTCTACTGGGAGGCTCCACCCACTTCTGCCTCAGTTGTTCCTTGGTGTGTGGCACAAGAAATCAGTGAGCGCTTTGGAAAGTGGGTTGACTACGTTATGTGGTGCAGTAGCGCGGATTCTCTTTGTTGAGTTAGAGCAAAAGGCGTGTTCGGTAGCATTGACAGGTGACGCTGTGTCCAGGTTTAGGCGCCGTGTAGACTGTGTACAGCACCACTAAGGGATCCACACCGCAAAGACGGGAGTCCAACAGCATCCTTCTGTCACAGCCCTGAGAGCCCAGCCTCAGTGTGGGAGTTGTCCCCATAAGGCAGGCGGTGTGTGGGGAGCGGCATCAAGCAGATTCAAAGCAGAGAGCGGGCTGGGGCCCGGGGCCTTGGGGAAGCACAGTTGTGAGTCAGTCTCTGAGCTGCCTGAGAGGACAGGGTGATTCCTGGCACTTGGCAGTAATAAATGGTTCTGCTGGACTGCCCAGCATGCATACAGGCTAGAGAGGAGTGCGGTGTAAAAAATGATGGGAAAAGGTTAAGTGTAGGTTTATAAGAGATTTTTAAAAACTTTCTGCAAAGCTTTACTCCAGAGGGGCTCAGTCCCTCTTGGCAACCACATTCCTCATGGCTGTGAGCACCTTGCTTAGCTCCTCACACTTCCTCTTGGTTCTGGTTGTACGTCCCCACCCTTTTCTTGATGAACTTGATGGTGCATTTGTCCTTGGAGACCCTGAGCAGCTCTATTGTGTGCCACTCATAGGGGGCAAAGCCACGCACCTCCCAGATCATGTCCCGCATGAACATGGTGTCTTCGGTGAGGTGTCCACAATGGCGGCCCTGCCTAGGTTTGCTCACATTCTTAGTCACCTTGTGGCCCTGGTCAAGGCCCATGGCCATGAGATGTATTTAGTACAGGGTCTATAGGTCTCAATACACAGATCACAGATTGGACTTGTAGTGATCTTTCCTGTTTTTCAGCCTCCCAAGCACTGGGATTAGCTGGGATTACAGGCGTGTGTTACCACGCCCAGTCGTAGAGCTTTGATCAGAGACTTGAGTGTAGATGTTGGTAATTGGTAGGGATCCACAGACTTCTTTTGAGATGGAGAGAGATTTAACTAGAACCCTAGTCTAGTCAGTGTGCTGAGAATTCTGGATCACAGAGGGGAGACTGACAAATGCTATGCCACTGTAATCATACAAGAGACAATAAGGTGAAGGTGGAGCAGTAGAAATAGACAAAAAAGAGGTGTTTCGGAGATTCACATTATGCTGCTGTTGGTGCGCTTGCTGTGGGCTGTGCTTTTTACATGCTCTCCAGACTGGGAAGCGTTTAGAACAAGGAAGATGAGAGAGGAAGGTTCTGGTGTTGCCTAAAGTTTGTGGTTTGGCTGACTGAGAAAGTGGTGGTGCTAATAACAGAAACACGGTGGTCGAGCAAAAGGATTGGCTTTTGTTGCAACGTGTGGTAGTGATGGGCTCTGAGAACAGCTTGGGAACAAACTTGGAGGGAGTGCCAGAGCGGCCGCAGGGAAAGGAAGCCAGCAGCCCCTGCTCTGCCCTGCCTTCCTGTCACTTCAGCGTAGGTTAAGCATGCACGCTCCCTGGCATGGGCATGTCCACCGGGAGGGACTGAATGGTCTGATTGTCCCAAACTGCTCTACATCCTGTCTCTCAAGTTTTATCTATGAGGTTGTGAGCGTCATGGGTTTGGGTCTTATCTTTGTGTCAGAAGTGGAGGAGAGTCCCCTAAGTAGTATTTGTTATTTGGACAATACTCGACTCTTTAACCAGATTTTACTGGTGTGTACTGTCAGTGGTACTCACTAAATAATTCATTGCTTCAAAATACCAGGTTTAAACTATTTATTTTAGGCAAGAGTGGTACCACTGTATGTCCTCTTCTCCAGATGGATTTATTTTAAGTCAACCCCTGGGTTTTTATTTGTACCTGTGTTTTAAAAAGTTGGAATTAAATCTGACCTAATAAGTTGAATTTAAGCTTGGGTCAGAATTATTCTAATTAATACAATTTTTTTTTTCCTTTAGCTGTTTAATGATTTACAAATTTTATGTTTTAGGTTCACTAATGTACTTAAATGAGGCCACATTGCTCCATAATATCAAAGTTCGATACAGTAAAGACAGAATTTATGTAAGTATTTCAGTTGAAGCTTAAGCATTTTACCTGTGGTCTAAGGTGTTGTGGGGATCTTTATTTTGCTTGACTGACTTTGTCAGGAAATCTCTCTGGTGGGAAGTCCTGCTTACTCAAGCCTAGGGCATAGAATGAACTCCAGGAAGACAGGGATCTTTTTGATTCATTGCTCACCTCCAGGCTCAGGGTGTGCCTGGTAACAGCAGGCATTTGATTTGTGGAGTGAATGAATTTGGAGCATCATTTACTCTCTGTCAGACTTAAAAATGTCAAAGTTGAATATTTACAAAAACAATTATTTTGAATTTTGATTTCTCTTTTTTGGTATATGTCTAGAGATGTGTTAATTAATTTCACTTTTCACATTGTTCTATAGAGAATTAAAGGCAACCTGTAAGGATTATATATGAAGTCAGAAATTTGAGTGAGGAAAAGGTAAATTAGAATAGAAAGCAGCATCCCAGGAAATATTAAGAACATAAAAGTGCTAATCTTATGGCCAAAATTATTACTTCATTACTATGTTTTAATTATAATTGTTCATTGGCTGTGTCTGAGATTTTATGTTCTAATGTCTTCTATTCTTTTAGATTCTTTTAGTCTAGATTTTTTTTTTTTTTTTGTACTGGAATTGAACTCAGCACCTCATGCTTGCCAGGCAGGTGCTGTGCCACTGAGCTGTTTCTCCAGTCCTAGATTTCTATTGTTGGCTGGAGATAGATCACCTCATTGTGGCTCTCCTGCTAGAAAGATGGGTTCTTCATTATTTTTGAAAGAAGAAAACACATGGCTTCTTTGACACTGACTAGATCAAGTGACAGTCTTCATCTTTTATATGACTATCAATTCGCCTAGTTGTACTTAATTAATTCTGACTAAATTACATCTAGTCTTTGCCATCTGTCCAAGGAGTGACAGCTGGAAAGTGGAACTAATGTGGAGAATTCTTAGAGTTACCTGTGTTTTACACAGTATATCTTCTGATTATACGTGTAGATTTTATTTTCCTCCTGGAGACTTTTTCAAAACCAACAAAAGAGTATAGTTAGGTTTAAATATGAATATTCTTGAGTACAGATATGTTTAGAAGCAAAATTACTCATTGGACAGAATCAAATATGTGCTGAATGCTGCTTTTAGGTAAACAATGATACAAAAATTGTTAAAGCAACAAAATGTTTAGTTTATAATAAGTCAATGAAAGATAATTTAGAAGTAACTGGGAGATATCATCTTTGAAGTGTTTTCAAGTTTAAGTGAAGCTGTTATTGGTGTTTTCCCCCCAGCCAGTTATGTATAATTAATAGCTGAGGGAAGCAATTGAGAGTAATAGTTTAAATTTGATATTTTCTGTTTTTTAGCAATCAAGCTATCTCATCAGCCCTTTATCAATCTAGAGATAGCACTGTTTTCTTTTAGATTTGTATAGAATAACAGATTTATATGTGTATAAATCACATTTAGTGTTTTTATGGTTAGTAAAATCTCTGATCCTTTTCCTTTTGTCTCCCCTGGAAAGACTATGGTCTAGAATTTCTTGTTTTTCATTCTGTTCCAAGAAACATCTTTGGGAACATTCTCCACATTCTAGATTAGTAGTCTACTAAGAGTTCTGGGTTTCTGCAGAATTCCTCGTCCATGATTAGAAGCAGGAATGGCCCTTTGTGCTCTACTTTGGCCAGTCTGACTAAACCACAATTCTCCACTAACCAGGAATTTTGTAAATCCTGCTTGTGCATTTTTCTGATCTTTGGAAGGCACTATTAAGTTCAAAATCTAAAAGCAAGCTTAAGTTCACTGATGCTTGGCTCGTTGGTGTTGCAGTCGGTTGGTAGCAGGTCAAGTGCTGCTCAAGGACCTCTGAGGCCAGTGGTCAGCTAGTACTGAGCCGCCCTTGGCAGTCACTAGAGGACGCATAAAGCAGCCTGCATGGCCATTCACATAACCAAATCCAGCTGTGGGAGTTGGAGGGAGGGGAAGAGATTTCATGAGGGGGGTCAACAGAAGCCTGGTTGAGATCCAGACCTTTGGAAACCCAGAGTTCTATTGCAGGTACCTGGGTAGTGGTGTCCTGTGCTGAGGGGAAATTTTGGGAGGGGCTATTTTGTGTGAGGCAGAGGGAGTTGGAAGAGGGAGTCTTACCTTTGGAGAGTCCGGGTTTGAGATGGTGGAGACACAATAAGATAAGACTTCCTGTGTGGGAGAAATATTGTGTCTTGTAAGAGTGCTTAGTGCTGATGTTGGGGGTCCCCGATACATGGGTAATTGAAGGGATCTTTGCCTATTAGCCTTGCTCAGCTTTGATGTTATTTGATGTTAGTAATTGGAAAAACTTTATGTTTATGCCTTTCCTTTTAGACATATGTGGCCAACATTCTGATTGCAGTGAACCCGTACTTTGATATACCTAAGATATATTCTTCAGAAGCGATAAAGTCGTATCAAGGAAAATCCCTCGGAACCATGCCACCTCATGTCTTTGCAATTGGTAAGGGGTGTGATTGCATTTTAATTAGCATCTTTCCTTGTATTATACAGATTTACTCAGTTTTCCTTTTGGATTAATAGATGATGACAGGAATTGAACATATGTGGATAGCAGGTGTGCAGTGTAAGTGGTGCTGGGATGTGTGGTCTTGCGGCCAGCTCACGGGGCTGCCATGCACCACTTTCCCTGTGAAGGCCTGGGTCTCCGTGGCTGTGCCCGCCCATGTGAAAGTAGGGCATAATCGGAGCTGACCTCATGGCCCTTTTGGCTCCTGGGTAAGGTTTATGTGACCCAACACGTGTCCTGCCGCACAGCTCAAACCCAGGTCACTGCTGTGTGGCCTGGGCCCGCTGTGAGCTGTGAGGGCAGTCTTCCTCCAGGTATTGTCTCGCATCAGGGTTCCACAAAGCAAAGGGGTGAAGAGTGGCACCTGCTTCCTGCTGCGGAGGAATCTGTGGGACGATGGCAGTTCTCGGCCTTCCCTACCCGCCAGCACCGAGGCTCAGCGAGAGGGGGTTATTTGGTCAGAGTAGAGTTTACTCACTGTCCTCTTCCCTACCAAGTTCAGAGATGTCACCTAGCTTCTTTGCTGCTGGGCATCTGCAGCAGTTGAGTGTCACTCTGGTGCAGTCTACTTCTCATGGGTGCTTGTCTTAGTATTGCTGGTGGCCTAACCCCACTTCATATGCCATGTCCTGCTGGTCAGATAAATGCGCCAGCCAAACCCAGCAGTTTTACTTTTGGTTTTGATGAGCATGGCATGCTCCTGTCAGGTTACAAAATGGTACACCGTCCTTAGAATATGAGCCAGTGGATCACCGGAGAGAAGTTAGTCATGTGTTTAAAATGTAAATCAGGTAGCTTTTAGTTTTAGCCTTTGCTAAAAAGTATTTAGAGGGCTGGCCAGATAGCTCAGTGGACTAAAGAGCCTGCCTAGGCAGGCACAGGGATTGGGGTTCAATCCCCAGCTTGTTCTAAGAGGACAACTGAGACTGGATGTGGTGGTGCGCATCTGTAATCCCAGCGCTTGGGAGGCTGAAAACAGGAGGATCATGAGTCTGATCTACGTAATGAGACCCTGTAGACCCTGTACTAAATACATTAAAAAAGTGATTCTATAAAAGTGAGTATAGAAGATTATCAATAAGTTAGACAAAGGAATGCCTGGACTCTTACGCATGCTGCGTTAGTCACCTTTGCATGCCTGTAGCGAAGTACCTGCCAGGATTCCCCAGGAACACTGCAGCTTATAAATAGGGAGAAGACCAAGCCGCATGTGTGGTGCTGTGGACATGACTCCCTGTGTCACTACCCTTCAGTAACAGTGCCCAGAGTGAGCCAGTGATTCCATCTCAGATGAGGAGCAGCGAGAGGACAGGCTTGTTCCTTTCTTGCAAACCTCCTCCAGGAGTTTGAGAACTACTTTCTGAGGGCATGGCCCAGGGGCCCAAGGACCTCCTGGAGGCTTCCGCTCCCTAAAACCCTGCCACCCTGCAGGCTGGGCCCTCTGTGACAGTGGACTCTTGGGTACACTGGGACCACATCCAGCCCAGATGGCCATCTCCTGTTCTCAGAAAGGCATTCATAAAGCCTTCCTCATGGGTATAGTTAGCACACATCTGGAGGTGGGAAATAGTTGTCTTTCTATTGGTAAGCCTACTTGGTCAGGAACTTAAATAATTTTAAACTTAAGCAATTTTGACTTTGTAGTTTAAATTGTGCAGTGTAGGTGAAAATAGACATTACATATAAACAATTGCAAATGTAAGATATTTAAAGCAGCAAAGTTTGCTTTTCTTTGAAATGATATGTTCTGAGAATGTTGGAATTTAATAGTATCCATAGAGGAAAACACCCCCAGTTATTTGGCAATGATGTGTTTGCTTATTCCAGCAGAAGCTTTGCTTGCCGGATTTCTCATCCGGTAGCTCGCTACTTCCTGCTTCCCAGTGGGGCCTCGTTGGTGAGGGGTAGAGGCAGTTTTCTGTGTCTCTGCCCATCTGCTTTGGTGCTGAGAGTGCTGACTGCAGCTAGTGATGTGGGGCGCTGGAGCACAGCATTAGGGTTATTTGGGTTGTGTGTTATTTAGTTGTGAGGATCTAGCATTGAAAATAAATACTTTCAGCGGCGTTTTGAACAGCTCTAAATGCCTTTGTCTTAAGTTTCCCTTTTAAGGCATCCTTATGATTCCTTATGTGTAAGTGCGCCTTCTGTAACTGACAATTGTTAGTCACTGACGCGCTGTTCTGACCCCAGCTGACAAGGCTTTCCGGGACATGAAGGTGCTCAGGATGAGCCAGTCTGTCATTGTGTCTGGGGAGTCAGGAGCTGGTAAGACAGAAAATACGAAATTTGTCCTGAGGTGAGTATTCAGCTGCCTTGAAATATTTTGAAACAGGGCGCCATTGTTTTGGAGGTTGAGAACACATGACATACAATTTTCCACCTAATGCTTTTCTGAGTACACAGTTTAATACTGTTAGGCGCATTCACATTGTTCCACAGCCAGTCAGTCTGTAGACATTTTTGTCTTGTGTAACTGAAGCTCTTTGCCTATTACATAACTCTCCCTTTTCCACTCTTTCAGCCTCTGGCATCCACGGTTCTACTGTTTCTAGGGTTGTAACTGCTCTAAGTACCCCAGAGAGGTGGGATCATGTGGTATTTATTTTTCTAGGGCTGTCTTGTATCATAGAAAGATTTCACCCGTGTAATATGTGTCCCATGTTTCAGTACATGTTAGAATTTCCTTCCTTTTAAAGGTCAAATTCTGTTCTGTGGTAGGTGCATACTGCCTTTGCTCATCCACAGAGCAACCCCTTTTTGGACAGATATTGGGGTTGCTTCTACTTTTTGACCACTGTGAATAGTGTAGCTATGAATGTGGGTGTACAAATGTTTGAGTAAGTTCACTTTCAATACGTGTTCATACTTTAGGACACAGTTTGGAGTGGTAGGCTCTGTCCTTTTAAAGCAGAAAGCATTATTTATGGAAGCTAATCTGGAGGTTGCTGCAAGCCAGCTCTGACAAGTGGGGATTCTAGAAGGTCCAGTGTTAGCCAGGTCGAAGGAAAGCTGGCACGTTCCTTTGAAGTCCAGCGTCCAGAGCGATGTTCTGTTCTCAGTATTTCTTCAGGTCATATTTTTACTTTGAGTTTATGACAGTGGACCTTCTCATCCCCACCTGCCGTGCCTTCTCCAGGCCTGTCTCCTGGGCTGCCACCACACTGCACATGGTAGCTTCTGGTGGCTCAATGGCAGATGGCTGCATTTCCTATAAAGTGTGAATTAATATGCCATTTCAAGAGGCTTTGAAGCCTCATAGTTGACAAGTAGTCCTATGTGAAATGAGTGATATATTTAAAAACAGATACAGTATTTGGCTAAAATCTTAATATTTCCAAAGGCAGCTTAAATAACACATTGATTTAGATGTTAAAGATAATTTAAATAGAATTCTAAATAAATTTAAAGCTATAACAAATTATGTTTGAATATCAATTTGTAATTTTTAAAGTTATAAAGTTGGTACAGGTTTCGGTTTTATATGTACTACAAAACAATAAAACAAAAGTTGTAAGCCTATTATGCAATATTATCATCCAGTTTTTAAATTCTGTGTTTTAAACAGATACCTGACTGAGTCTTATGGAACAGGTCAAGATATTGATGAGAGAATTGTTGAAGGTATTGTTTATTTTTATTTCCTATCATTTAGTACATGTTCAGATTGACTTACAGGAAGTATTTCAGTGGCCTGACAAATCTTCTGGAGATGCAGAAGGCTCTCCCATCTCCTGCAAGTCTTGGCGCAGGGCCATCTTCGCTCTTACTCTTGCCCCTCCCCCGGGACTGCTGTGCATAAACAGTGGAAGGCAGCAAGTTCTGTTTCATATTCTGCACCCCTAGAACAGTGCCTCAGGTACTGATCAGGACGCCAGTAGCGTACCTCACAGAACTAGAGATAACATCTCTAGAATTCATTTGGAACCAGGAGAGACCTACAATAATAAATTCACTTCTGGAAAACAAAGGAAAGGCAGGAAGCATCATAATCCCGACTTGAAATTATACTACAAAGCTACTGTGATGAAATAAGCATGGTATCAACAAAAAACAGACCTGAGGAAAAGTAGAACACATTAGAAGATGCAGACACAGCCCAGCCATCTGAGATGCCTCTCAGCCACCTTACCTTTTACAAAGTGGCCATGCATATTCACTGGAAGAAGCATGGCCTTCTATGTGCCAAAGACAAATCCCTGTCTATCACCATGTAACAAAGTCAAAATGAATCAAAGATCTAAATACTAAAACAGAAACACACAATCTAATGGAGAAGAAAGTGGGTAGAAATAGTGAAGACATATGGGTAGGCAGAGAGTTCATGTAAAAAACCCAGACTTCAAGGGGAATACTTAAAAGAATCAGCAGTTGTGACCTCCTCTTGTCCAAAGAAATCACTAACAAAGTGAAAAGACAACCCATGGAGTGGGAAAGTTTTAGCCAGCTGTCTGCAGGCAAAGGACTTTTAGCTGGAGCATAGAAAGAACTGAAGGAAATGAGACCCCCTCAATTTAAAAATGGGCAACTGAGGTGAAGATACACTGCTCAGATGAAGTACTACAAACGGCAAACAAATACATGAAATCCATAGCAGATGCTGGCGAGGCTGTGGGACAAAGGGAACCGTTCTCCACTGTTTGTGGGTGTGTGGACTGTACAACCACTGGAGATCAGTGTGAGAGTCCTCTAAAAGTAGGATTAGAGGTCCCATTTGACTCAGCTAGTCTCTCTGGGTATTTTCCCAGAAGAATTAAATGCATCAGACTACAGTGATATATATGCACCCATGATTATAGCAACACAATTTGTCATAGCTAAATCCTGGATACAACTCAAATGCTGATCAACTGAGGTCTAGATAAAAAAAGATGTGGTTCCTTTATGCAGTGCTATACTACTCAGCCATAGGGAGTGAGTGGCTGGCACAGTGCCCAGCCATAGGGACTGAGCAGCCAGGTGCAGTGCCCAGCCATAGGGACTGAGCGGCCAGGTGCAGTGCCCAGCCACAGGGACTGAGCAGCCAGGTGCAGTGCCCAGCCATAGGGACTGAGCAGCCGGGCGCAGTGCCCAGCCATAGGGACTGAGCAGCCAGGTGCAGTGCCCAGCCACAGGGACTGAGCAGCCAGGCTCAGTGCCCAGCCATAAGGACTGAGCGGCTGGGCGCAGTGCCCAGCCATAGGGAGTGAGTGGCCGGGCGCAGTGCCCAGCCATAGGGACTGAGCGGCCAGCACAGTGCCCAGCCACAGGGACTGATCAACTGGGCACAGTGCCCAGCCATAGAGATTGAGCGGCCAGGCACAGTGCCCAGCCACAGGGACTGAGCAGCCAGGCGCGGTGCCCAGCCATAGGTACTGAGCAGCCAGGCGCAGTGCCCAGCCATAGGGACTGAGCGGCCGGGCGCAGTGCCCAGCCATAGGGACTGAGCGGCCGGGCGCAGTGCCCAGCCATAGGGACTGGTTGGCTGTAGGTGTCCATAGGTGAGTGGTGTAACTTGAGACCACACTCTTCAGTAACGTAAGTCAGATTCATGTACAAAGGTGATATTGCTGCCCTGATGTGAGAAACTGAGTGAGTAAACATACAATACATAGCCGTGAAATGGGAAGAAGTTGTTAAAAGAGAAAAAGGACCTAGGATGTTGGAGAGAAGAAAGGAAAGGAGGAGAAAACCCGCAAGTTAGTTCTACTCTTAGTGTCTCTTAGTTTGTGGAAAAGGAAGGTTTCCACTTATATTGATTGGAGAATTATTTTCTGCTTGTATCTTGTACTCTGAGTAACTAAAGATAATACGTGACATGTTAACTTGTTAGTCTCCTATTACCTGGCCAGGCAGGCACTTAGGCCACTGAGCTATCTCCCCAGCCCTTATTCTCCTGTTAGCTTATTAATGAAATTTTGTTTTGCCTTTTTTCCATAAAGTAAAAAAAAAAAAAAAAAAAATTACCGAATGAAGAAAGACGGGTCTCTTTCTGTTGCTTTTTGGGGCCTTGCGCTTCTGTGAAGATGGAAGAGGCAGTGCACTGGTTTGGTGTTGTGCCCTTTCGGGAACGCTGCTTTAAGTCAGTTGTTCCCTTGGCGGGCTGAAATGTCTGATTCGATGTCCCCAAGCTGTCCTTGCTTGCACCCCAGGGTGGAGCCAGCTGGGGGAGCCGCAGTCACACCGGGTCACCACTCCTGTCTGCTCCCCTCCTCCTGTGCTTGCTGCTGCCCACTCCCCTTGCATGCGGGATAAGCTCTTGTTTTCAGTCTATGAACAGCTTCACATTGCTGTTGCGAGAAAGCCCCAGAACCCTTACTTTTCCTATGGGCACCCCTTGGTCTGGCGTGCCCTTCTTGTCTGGTCTGGTCTCTACTCCTCTGCGACCTTGTGCGTTTGGTCTGTTGGTCTTCCTAGAGGCCCTGGAAGTGCTTTAGGTATCTCTGTGTGCTTTTTCTCTTTGCCCTTCCCTAGTGTCTCCCATGATGTAGTCAGTTTCGCCCTTCAAAACTGAGTAAGTCTGGGAGTGCAGCTTAGCCACGCAGTGCCTGCCTGGCAAGCACAAGGTCCTGAGTTGGATTGCTGGAACAAAAAGAAAAAAACAATTGAATAAATAAAACAGGTTATGGGTTGACTCAATAATTAGTACTCTGATTTCTTTACTTGAAAATGAGGCACAAGCCCAGTCTTTCCTGTGGTAATGTGCTGTATTCTGCCAAGGGTGCTGAAAAGCTGGAAAGCGTTGCGGTGTCGCTGCAGCCTTGCAGAGGATGTGGCGGACGCTGCGGAGCTGGCTGACGCGTTCATCGCGAAGTCCGCGTGTTGCTTGGGGAATGTGCTCACTTACTAGTTGCACAGTGAAACTGATTTTCCGGTGGAGCATTTCTTATTCTATTTTGGGATGTTTTACATATATGAAACTTTACTTAAATTATTTTGTAGGTCATTAGTAAGGGAGCTTGGGAGGCCCGCGATTCTCTTCTGTCAACAGCCAGTCCTTGGGCCTTTGAGAGTTAGTTGACCTTAATAGCCTCAGTTTTCTTGCCCACCTGAAAAGTAAGGGGTGTATCGTAACTATTTTATAGCCTTAATACTTTTTAAAGTATTGTGGCAAGTGAAATGGCCAAGATGTGATTTCTAAGAGTTTGTGAAGTCCAGCGAGCTTGCTACCAGTGCCAGAATAAGAAAGTGGACTCTGGAAGGCTTCAGAGGAAACAGTCTAATGCTCTAGGATGCAGCTGAGGTTGATGGAGAATGCGTAAGATTAATTCTGATGATTGTTTGGAGTTGAGGCTTGGATGAGTGTA
>PVKN010022545.1:0-15120 GCA_004027915.1 Capromys pilorides
AGAGAGAGACAGAGACAGAAAGAGAGACAGATAGAGACAGAGAGACAGAGACAGAGAGAGGCAGAAAGAGACAGAGACAGAGACAGAGAGAGGCAGAAAGAGACAGAGACAGAGGCAGACAGAGATAGAGACAGAGAGAGAGAGAGATACAGAGAGAGAGAGAGAGAGAGAGAGAGAGAGAGAGAGAGAGAGAGAGAGGCTCCATACAGTGGCCATCCATAGAGAGCTACTGATGGCCATTGTGTTGAAGTTCTCACTCCCACCGCTCATGTCAGGGGGCTGGCAGGTCCTGCAGCTATGTCAGGAACTGTGTTTTTAACATTGAGAGGTGAGAAAAGAGTCAGGAGGAGACTTTGAGACCTCTTAAATGATCGCCCAAGTAAGCCAGGTACTTGTTCTCTAGCAATAGTCAGGCTGAGTTATGAGTGGGAAAATCTGGCTGCTCTTCTTTCTATTCTCTGAAGAACTTAACGTTTCATGTGATTTTTATGTAGCCACAGTAATGTGCTTCAGCTGAAATTAGCATTATGAAGAAGACAGTTAATGAAATCAACTGTGACTTTATGCTCTTGGAAGATACTTTAATAATTATAAAGCACTTCGTAACTATGGATTTTGTGGTTCATTTTGCTCTATATGCAGTCCTTGAGGAGCCCACTGTTGGAACTGTGCCCTTTCCTACTTCTTTAAGAGTCAAAGAGACAGAAAAGTTATGGTCCTGTTGAAGATGAGTCTTCTTTCACATTTAGTTAATAAGTGCTTTAACACATAAAGTGACTTCAGAATTCAGATAGGCCTTTGATTTTGTGTGGCAACTTCTGATTCTTTCACAGCTTTGCTGGGTCCTGGGGTGAGGACATGGTCCCTCACACTCTTCCCACACTGTGCTCAGGATATAAACAAGCAGGGGTGTGGGTTTAGTGGACGCGTTTTGTCCACAGAGCCCTCACTGGACTTTCAGGACAGCACCTGCAAACTTGGTTGGTCATAGCCGGCTGGAAGTACCCTTTCCCCTAACAACACATGAAGGTAGCCAATGACAGAATTTTTTACAAATGTAACAAAAGATTCAGTTAAATTGAATTTACTCATACTTTATAGTTTTTTAAATTAAGAATAAAATAAAGCAGCAATCTCTGTGCCATTTACCATTTGCTCCCCCACTGGAATATTGGCAGGTCACGTGGATACCATGTTGGTGGTAGATGTTCACATGTGCGATCTGAACAGGGCCACGCATCCCACAGAGCTGCATCCTGCTAATCCTTGAACCCATGCCTGGATTCTCACTGCGGAGAGCTTTGTTTATGTCTGTGGTTGCTCTGTGCCCTCTGTGAAGCCCTGAGCCGTTGTGTCTGTATTTCCACTGGCTCCAGTTATTTCTCTTCTTATTTGCTATGGCACAAATAAGTGCAATTTTTGGAAAACAGATTTTTTGTTCTTCAGTGTGAAGATTCAGCTAACACTTAGTAAAATCCTGTTGCTACAGTAGTTCTTTTGCACCAGGGGTCAGTGAGATTTTGTTGAACTCTCTCAACTGAGACCAAGAGAAGGCACGCACAAATGCTAGGTTAGAAGAATGTGTACCTCAGTGGTAGGGGTCATGCTTAGCAAGCAGAAATCCCAGAGTTCAATTCCCCTCCTTTCTTTCACTCCACCCCACATGCAATGCATATTACCTGGGAGACCACTTCTCTGTGCAACTACTCACAAACTTTTATTTCTCAGAATGTCCATATTGTCACTTGTTACCAAATCCACCAACCTGTGGTAAGTTTTTCACTTGTTTTCTAGAGCACAGTTTGCCAAGAAGGTGGATCATTGAGTATCTGCTGGGCAGCTGGTCCTTATGAATTACTTTAGAGTTTCCACTGTCCTTGTTTTCCTTGAAGGATAACAGTAGGATAAAAGGCTAGCAACATTTTAAAACCTTAGAGATAATGCTTCTTATAGATATGTGTAGTGAGCTCATGTAACAGGAGTATGGGGGTGGTGTGCTGGCTATACCTATATTCCCAGCTGTTGAGAGATAGAGGCAAAAGGATCTTAAGTCTAAGGCCAGCCAGGGCAACTTAGTGAGACTTTGTTTCAAAACAAAGAATAGAAAGGGCTGGGGCACTCTTAGTGGCACAGAACTCACTCAGGTCAGTGTCCAGTACTTCTTCCATTTACACATGGACAGACATAGATATGCGCATGCGCGCGCGCGCACACACACACACACACACACACACACACACACACACTCATACTGCTGCACTGCACAGCATAATGTTACAGAGAAAGAGTTCCCTAATAGTTGATTAGTTATTATTGTCATTGTTGCTCTTTTTACTCTTTTAGACTACAGTGGAGCTAATACTGTTATCAGAAAAAATGCCCTTACCCTTGAAGAATGCAAGGAAGCAGTACATGTTGTTTGCTTCAGATCGTAAACCAGCCAACTACATGCTGTCTACAATGGTTAAAACTTCCATGTGATATTCTTTTTCTCTAAACACGCTTTCAAGTAACACGTTTTGCGATTTTCCTTATCAGAGACTTTCCTGAGGCCTTTTAGATGTGGCTCAAGGTTCAGAACTGGTCATCGGAAGGACAGATCTCTGTTTTAGGTCATGAGCTCTGTCTCTTAGAATGGAAGGTAATATTTCATGTAGGTACAGCAGATAAAGGGACAGTGGCATAAATGGACTGATGTGAAGGTTTTATTTGAGGCAGTGACAACTTGAAAGGTTTATTGGTGACACAGCTAATGCAGGCCTGGATACAGAGGCTGAAGATCTAAGGGTTGCTACTAGCATGAGCTTTGTACCAGCCACTTAACCTTTCTTTCTTCTCTCTTCAGCAGAGGATACGATTACAAATTCAAACCAAGAAGGGACGCAGGAATGGTTAATTATGTGAGATTCTGAGAAGCACGATTCTCAGAATATATATTCTTTAAATACTGTATTTTCTCTGTAGTATTTGGAAAAAACGTTAATCTTTTCCTTGTTCTCCGAAGTTCTGGATTGTGTTCTGTTGGAGCCTATCAATTATGACTCTACCTCCTCAGAAACAGCTTCAGGATGAATATTATGAGGTGACAAGGCAATGAAAGCAGATAGGGTCTGCTTCTGGTCAAGAATTCTTTTTAAAACTTAGTTCAGTTTTGGTTTTGATTAGAGTTTAATAGTGTCTTTTAAAATTATACATGGAAAAAAATAAAATTATGCACAGAGTCATAAATAACTGATACAGATGTGGCATTGCATTGTTTTGCAAATGCTGCCACATGTTATCTTACTTAAATATCACAACAACTCTATGTGAAATTGCCTGAGAAATTTGGAGTTTGGAGTCCAAGGACACAGAGCTGGCAAGAAGTCGAATCAAATCATAGGTTTTCTGGCTTCAAGTACAGTGTACTTTCCAGGAACCATCACAACCCCATCAAAGACAAAAGATTATCCCTCCGATTTACATCTGATCTGATGGACATTGTGATCAATATGCCTTATGTTGCCTTTGACAAAACCCATATACTATAATTAATAGCAGAATCAATGATTTGATCCATGGGCAATCCTCCCAGCCACCCTCACCTCCATTTCCTTAAGCATAAAATCTTCCTATTTATCTTTAATAAGAAAACACCCTTCTCAATTTTGTTAAGCGCAGTTTGGATTTTTGTGTCCTCATGCATTATGAAAGAATGAATTTGTGTGTTTTTGAATACTCAGTATAGATTTGATATTTTTTGTATGATGTTCTCATAGATCACAAAACAAATTCTCAAGCATATTTTGGCACATGAATGGAGGAGTGATTTAAATTATGATACAGCTGGCAAAACTGAAGGCATCACTGGTAATTAAGTCCAATTTCACATGCATAACCTTTGGTGCAAAAAAGTGTTATCTGATGCAGTTTCCTTAGACTTTGGTATTTTATCATGCCTTACCAGTTTATTTGCTGGTACTGATTTATTAAACACTTCACTGTTTAAAGTGGGGAAGCAACATCGCTATTTTGTGTTTCAAACATTTGCTTGTGCATTGGCAACATGCTGTTTCTATGTGCTCTGTTAATAATGAAGATATGAAGTAACTGTCATGAGTCATGTTTGTTCTGTTTAGTGTTTATTCTTTCTTCTGCTTTAAAATAGAAAAGTGCCATGAGAACACCAAATGGCTTAGGAGGAACCTAAATTCCTTCGCTTCATTCCATGGACTTTTCCTTACTGATTCAGCCTTGTGGCTCCCTTGCACAACTCTGAGAAGGAAGGTAGGCAGGGCTGACCTGGCCCCACCCGTAGAATGCATTGCATTGCCTTGGGAAGGCATTTCCTGGGTTCTTCTCCATTGCAAACTCTTGTAAGAAAAGAGCTTTTTTTGTTGAGAATTTTTTACCCATCATTTTCATACAAATCACCTCCAGGTGATTTACAAAGGGTTTAGTGAAATAAATTCTCATCAAATCAAGTGAATAAGAGAGCATTCCTATTGTGCCATCCCCTGGCTATTTCCTTGGATATGATGCCTAGCATTTGGGAGACTTAGAAAGACTGTGGAATATTTGAGGCTAGCTTGAGTGGAGCTACATAGTGAGTTCAAGATCAACCTGAACTATGTAGTGAGGCTCTGTTGCAGAACAAAACAAAGCAACCCTGAGTGATGAGAATATTCCCTCTTAGCCTACTGAGAAAGTCAAGCAGATCTAGGAGATGAACATTTTAGTACTGAGAACCACCATTCCAAAGATGGTCATGCTAATTATCACAATTTTCTGTTCTATATGTTTTTCTTTCTGTGCATTAACCACAATTATTTGCTTTGCTGCAGGTCATTACTTTTTTGGGGGGGAAGGACACCAGGTATTGAACTCAGGACCTTGTGCTTGCCAGGCAGGCGCTTATGTCACTGAGCTAGTCCAGTGGCTCTGGTCGTATGATTATAATAGCAATGCAATTAGCCTTATTTCTTCATGCTCTTTATCGCATCCTGCATCAATGCTACTGACTGAAGGCATAAAATCGGATGTCAATGACTTTTTCTCACTCTGTGAGAGAGACCTGTCTTACGTTCCATGGCAGCTTCACTTCTCAGCCCAGTGCATGGTGAGTGTGCTTAGAAGGCTTCAGTAAGTTCATACTCAACATCTCAGCATCTCCTGAGCAGGATATAGAACTTTTATTCCATGACTTCTCTCTTCCCAGCCTCAAGCTTCACTCCAGCGAGAGTTGGATACATATTCATGACTGCAGCCAGAGAGCCACCAGGCATTCTCAGATAGGCCGTGTTCTTTCAGATCCCTGGGCCTTTGCTCATACTTTCCTATCCATCACAACAGACATCTTTCCTACTTCACTATGACACTTGACTAGTGTTTGTCCCCTGTAGTCCAATGTGACATCACATTCCTCTTCAAAATACTTCCCTTTCACCTGGGAGAGGTTTCTTATCATCCTAGCTCTGGCAGCACAGGGCATGCAAGCATATGCACATGGTATGCAAATAAGCTGCACTAATCCTTTTGATATCTTTTTACTAACATGACAGCAAACTCTTTATGGAAGGCCTGAAATGAATATCAACTCCTTCCTCCTAATATAGCATTTCATATTTCACAGCATTCAAAATACATTCCTGGAGTGAATTATCACACAAGCTTTATAATTATAATTTTGTTGGTAGCAGTATGTTCTACCTAATCCTTTCACTAGAATTTATCTCATCATTTTCTTTTATCATGGGAATTTTGGACATTCCCAATGATTGTGCATGTGGATTCTGATTTCAGTTCTATTTTCCACTTGGTATAAATTATCAGAACTTATAAATATTTAACATTTCTTTTTTTTATTTTTGCAATTTATACTTCTAATTGTGATAAATTTTATAGTGCAGTTTTGATATTGCTATACGATATGCATATGCTCACACGGAAATACAGCGGTACCTCAGATCACAAACTGGATATTTTCCATGTTGGCTGCAAAATGAACTGAGGGGAAATGAATAGATTCAATGGCTAAATTCAGTGTTGGCCTTCTGGGAACATTTGATTGTTCTCATCCAGTTCAATTCATGCTCAGAATCATGGAGAGAATGAGTTTGTAGTGAGTTTTCATTGTATATAAAAGTAAATTTCATGGACTACATTCATAATTATCTGTTAATTACCTAACCTTATTTTATTTTTTTGTTCATCAAAAATTTTCAGGTCAGGGAAAGCAGCGGCACCAGATCCAAGATGGTGGCCCACAGGAGGCTGATGAAGGAGCGTGAAGAGATCCATAAATGTGGAAGGAAGAACTTCCATAACACCCAGGTTGATGAAGCTAATTTATTGACTTGGCAAGGGCTTATTGTTCCTGATAACCCTCCATACGATAAGGGAGCCTTTAGAATTGAAATCAACCTTTCAGCGGGGTAGCCATTCAAACCACCGAAGATCACATTTAAAACAAAGGTCTCTCACCCAAACATTGATGAAATAGGGCAAGTTTGCCTGCCAGTAATTAGTGCTGAGAACCGGAAGCCAGTGATCAAGACTAACCAAGTAATCCAGTCCCTCATAGCGCTGGTGAATGACTCCAGCTTGAGCACCTGCTCCGGGCTAACCTAGCTGAAGAATACTCTAAGGATCATGAAAAATTTTGTAAGAATGCTGAAGAGTTTACAAAAAATATGTAAAATTTCTAATGAGTTCCCCTTCTTCTCCAACTCAGCCCAGGGTGCAATTTCCTTTCAGCTGTCTGGCTACCTCAGGAAAGGCCCCAATCAGCTCCTCAGGTATATGTAAACATCCCCCTCAAACCCCACCCCCGGCAAAAGGTCATAAAAGCCTCAGTTTCCCTTTGTTCCAGTTGAGAGAATTCCTTATCTTCCCAAAATTCTCTCCGTGTCCTCCAAGAAAATAAAGCCCCTTTCCCTTTAAAAAAATTCTAATTAGTGAATATCTCACAACTGTTCACTTGAATTAGAAATAAACAGTGGTTTTATATGACTTTCACAGGGAGGTATTTCATACACATGAAATTGGGTTGAATACTTCAATACTCAGTTATCTGTATAAAGTGTATTATATAATTTGTATAAGAGTATAAAACAGGTAACTGACAAAAAGAAGCGATAAATGGCATGACTTGAAATTTATAAAAGAAACTGTAAATGACTTTCAAGTACATGAAATGATGCTCAAACCTGCTAATAGCACAAAAGATGCAAAAATGTATCAAGCAGGGATCATTTACTTCATTCCAACAAGAATAACAAAAATGAAGGAAAATGATTGTTACAAAGCGTTGGCATGAAAGGAAATTTTTGCACTGCTAATAGAAATGTAGATGATGGGGCCACTCTTAGAATAAATTTAATGGTATTTATTGCAATTGAATCTGTTTCTTACAGTGTTTTCTGCAGTGGCAGCAAGGTGAAGGCCATCTAGGGACAAGCATGCCACAGAAGTGTCAGGATGCAACCCAGGGGTCATCATGCAGAAGTGAGGAGCAAAGGAATTATTGACATATATACATATTGGGTGAAAAAGTAATAAATAAAAAGCAATATATACTTACACTTTTAAATATGTCTCTCTCTGTGTTAATGACAATGAGCTATCATTATAGTTTGTCTTATCCTGCTGTCAAAATAGAAATCGCTATACAAAAATCTTAAAAAATTAATTTTGCGATATGTTTTAAAGCTGCAGTTATCTCATAGAAGCCAGATATCAAAATGAATTTATTAAGAAGGCAGAATTTCCCTTTATAGTGTGTATTCTGAAAATAATGATTTGTTTTTTCTCTGGCTGTCTCAGTTTGCCTTAAAGGTGGGTCTGTGGATCAAACTTGGGATTGCCCACACAGGCGCTAACCTGAAATCCCCCAATGAATCTTATTTGAAAAGATACTATCATTTTTATTTTTTTAGCATTTAAAGCTAGATTTGTTGGATCACTTCACATTTTAAGTTCTTTTTCCTTTCTAGGAAGATAAGGAGGTTGAAGGACTAAAGAGAAGTAGTTACAAAACAGAAATCAGAACTGATAGGGGTATATATTTGAAATCTTTTTTATCTTTACTTTTCCCAATCAAATTTGAGGTTGTGTCTCTTACACCAAACCCCAAACTACTGCAATTACAGTGAAGAATGCTGCTATTTACACCATTAGTCTTTCATCTTAAAATTACTTGTAGTATAGCCAGGTTGGGCCTAAGGTTTTTCAAGTCACCTAACTATTGAAATGCAGATTAGGAGTCAGATGTTTGAAGGTTCCACCGAGAACTCTTTAAAATACCATGCTATTGTTACATTATGACGAACTTAGGTTAAGTATACAAAGGTAGGTATGGAGCAAAGTCCTTATTATTGCTATCATGTTGGAGCATAAACCAAAACATTGGGAATTCAACGATTATCTTCTTATATTTTTGGCCATTTTCAAGCTCCTTTTGGGTATAAATAAGACATTGCTTTTATGTAATTTGGAAAATTCTCCACAATCCTAATGAGGGAGCCTTTTTCTCTCTCATTTGTTTAGAGAAAGAGACAAAACTTGTAAATTTAGGCTGACTTTGTAGAAAGTCTCTGTAAATGAACCTAATGAATCTTGATTCAATAAACTTGAATGAATATGTATTTTGTCATAGTTGAGTGATCTAAGTACTCTGAAGTCAGATGTGCTTTCGCACTACCCTCATAAATGTAAATTCTTAATTATGATCATTTTCAGGGTATTTATCTGTGTCCTAGTGGTTGTTGCTACTTTGGCCCCTTTTATATGTTTTGGACAGAGAAGGAAATACAATGCTTACATTCCTGTGGTTGCTATAGTAATGAGAAAAAACTGCAGCTGGGATTGTATACTTGAAGAAAAAGACTGAGGTCATTTCAGCCCTAGAGACTTAGTAAATATTAATTGTGAAGAACAAAGCTCTTGTTCTCATTCTTTAATTTTTTTTTTTTATAAAAACCAGAAGTCATTACATTGCGATAAATCGTGACTCAGTGTTACTGCTCCTTAATTGCATTCCCAAGGTAGGTTGAAAAGTTAGCTAAAATTCTAATCAGGAAGATTTTGCATTCAGTTTAATGAATTCTCTGCTTATTGCAATATCCTATGATACAGAAGGCAAAAAAATGAGGTTTGCACAAGAAAAAATTGAATATTATCTAATAAAGAACTGGTATTCTGTCAGGTGTTTTTGATTAAATTTTTTTGATGAATATTTCATTTTAGAGCTCTTCTTTGGACATAAGATATACAGACATGCCTTAGAGTCCTCTGTACACAGAGCCCAAATGTTGTAACAGTCCAGAGTACCCAAGACTGAAGTCCTAACCAATGCTTAGTCAGGATTAGCGCCTGTCATTATGGTTGTTCTATATTTTCATTGTTGGAGCAGAGATGTAACGGCATTATTGCTTTTGTTCCAGATGGAGTGTTATAATAGGAGTTTGATGATCAGGGTTAAGAGTAAAAGGTGAAAGTTAACTGCTTTAAGATAACAAATACCAGTTAGACAGGCAGGAGTGTCCAATGGTCCTGTGAAGCCAGAGCAGTCATACAGGTTTTCATCTGAAAATGTTCTTTATCATGTCTTGATGTTAGATATTATAGGAGCAAAGAGGTTTAGAATAGTCCACTTTTCCACTCAGAATGGGCTTATGGAAGGTTTTAGTTTACATTATTATGTTTATGATATTACTTATATGTATACATATGCATGTGTGTATACATTATGTAATTATAGATATGCATATACACATAATTTTACTATGACTCAGACATGTAAGGGGTGTAAAAAGGCACACAGAAGAGAAAATACAGAAGGTCCAAGGGCACTTGGTGATTAGGAGTAGTGTCAGGAGGCAGGTTATGGAGGCTTAAGCTTCAACCTTGTCGTTTTCTGCTCTGTGAAATGTGATTAGTGCCTACTTACATTGTGTTTTAAAGATTGTGCTTGCTAAAGTGGGGGTTAAATGTCTGTCCTTCTGTCTGTACAGTTAATCTCAGTAGTATCTGGTAGATAGCGATGATTATTAAAATAAACGTTGGGCCAACAATACTTCTGCAACTGGAGTGGTGCCGTTTTCATCTTGATGCTTTTATTTTCATAAATATTCTTAGAGTATACAGATTAAAAGATGAAGAAGTGATGCACAGCAGAGTGAAGAATGTTTGGCTGCTGATTCCCTGGTTGAGTAAATGTTAGCAATACTTCTGCTCTCAAGTGGTTTATTTAATAACACATGTGAACCTTCTAGATTCTTGGATGCTATGGTTCTGAAACAGAATAATTTAGATATTTTTTCATCTTTTAATTTGTTTTTTAAGTTTTATGTATTTAGTACAGGGTATATCAGATCTAACTGCACAGATTGGACTCAGTGATTCTCCTGTTTTCAGCCTCCCAAGCACTGGGATTACAGGCGAGCACCACCATGCCCAATCTCAATTGTCATCGCAGCTTGCTCTGGGGGTGGGGCTGGCATGGCCCTCTGGGGATTGGACCCTGTGAGAAATAGAATAATTTAGAAGCCTATAATGAGCTCTCCCTCTGAAACCAGTGTGTTGGATATATGCACACTCTAGTTCTATGAGGATTACTTTAGAGATTCACCCAGGGCTACTTATAGAACTCTGCTATCACAATCTTGGATAGGGCCATCTAGAGTTCAGTTCTCCATAGTTCTCAGACATCTAGAGGACCACAAGCAGTTCAGTTTAATATTATGTTTGCAATTAACAATGCTTAGAGTTGAGACACTGAGTTTGAAAAAGGAGCTCCTATTTCTCATGCTCAGTATATCTTTAAAAACATGACATGTCCTTTCCAGCCAGCAGACATAAGCATCTTGTTCTACCATGACAATCTTCTGAGGCCCCCCAAATAAAATTTATCTCCAGTATAAACTTATATTTTAATTGAGTTTAACCCAGTGGTACTCTCCAGTTTTGAGGAGCCATATCCTTCTTGTGTATGTAATTTAGAAAAGAGAAATATGTGTATGCACACATGGCATTATGCTATTTTTATTTTGAGCTTTATATCATACCAATAGGATCAACCAGAAGACTGGGATTGGAAGTAACTCTGCAAATGGAGTGGTGCCATTTTCATCTTGATGCTTTTATTTTCATAAATATTCTTAGAGTATACAGATTAAAAGATGAAGAAGTGATGCACAGCAGAGTGAAGAATGTTTGGCTGATGGTTCCCTGGTTGAGTAAAGGTTAGAAAGGTATTGCTATTCAAAATTTAGAACAGTGTCTTTCAAGTCTCATGAAATTATTTAGTTTTTGTAGGTTCCAGAGGCATTGATGTTACACTTAATTGATTCCATAAATTCTGTGTACTTGAGTCTATTTAAAAGTTTGAATGCAAATTTGCTTCCCTTTACAAAGAACTTCAATGGATCCTAATTGCTTACTGGGTAAATTCCAAATCTGTCGGAATTCTTTGCTCCAGGATATGATTCAAGGTTCTTTTAAGCCTTATTATTACTTTCTTTCTAAATTCATGACCTTCAACTGGAAGGAAAAAATCTGCCATTTATGCCCTCAAGACCTCCAGCTTTTCCAGCAAGGACTTTACAGTCCTTAGAAATTCATCCTGTTTCCTTTTAATTAAATCTTATCATACAATTTGGACATCACCAACAATTGATAGCAGATCTTGGGTTGGATAATTCTGGTGGAGTTTTATACATGTCTCCTATACTCGGGGTGATAAAAATATGGTGAATCTTTATACCTTTAAAAAATTATGGCTATAAAAGGCTCTTTAATTCCCCTCAAAATGTTTCTTATAGCTTCAGACACACATGTTTCATTGTTCCTGCCGCTTTGTGAAGCTGTGCCGAATGTGCTCTTTCATGAATTATCTTTGTGGGGTGTGATAAAAAAAGTGGTGAGCACTGCTGGCAAGGGCCACGCAGTAGAAGGCCAGGCTCTTAATCACAGTATGATGCGTCCTCATCCACTGCATTCACTGGATCTGGCACCTGGTGGCCTCTAACTGTTCCCCGACAGTCTGCTATGAAGGCAGACATTTTTAGTGTATTCAGGACACTGAGACACCATGACAGTGTTGACGAGGAGAATTACCTTAGAAAATGGGAAAAATGATAGACTAAGTATATCTGAAGCAAGGGGCATTGTTTTGAGAAGGATTAACGAGTACTAAAAAATTAAAATGCACCATGTTCTTTGATCTTATTTTGTATATGACCTGTATCTTGCCTCCTAATTAGCCACAGAAACTCTTTGTTACATTGTCTTTGTGTTTCTCACCTGAAAGCTGAAAATTGCGAAGGTACACCTCTGCTTTAATAACGGTAAGACTTTTATACATTTTAAAGTAACATAGTTGCAAATCATTTCTAATGGAAAGAAAAAGATGGCATTATATTGCAAACTATCATCTTTGAACACCCTTTTAGTGTGCTTTTAGTCTTATTAATACCTGTTAGCCATACAAACAGTCATTGTGGAAAATTTATATCTGTATCATCTATATCTATTTTTCAATGCATAATATCAATTTTTATTTTACTTATTTTTAATTAATTTTAATGAGAAAGAAATAGCCATGAGACAGTTTCATAATAGGTTAATAGGACAGTTACACTAATTGGTAAGTTGCACATTGTTGTCTTTGTAGTGCTCTTTCAGAGTACTCGATGCAAACTTCCCCTCCCCCGGCCTCTCTCCCTCTTATTTTCTCCACCCCTAGGTTTCCTCTCCAACTTCATAAAATATATTTTCCTGTTTCTTATCACTTGTCATTTTTTGCTTTTTAAATTATTTATACTTTGAATTTCTCATTCAAGAGAAATCATTTAACATTCTATGTCATATTTAATTTACTTACTTATTTATCCTTAAGGCACAGCTATTTTCCTACAAATGACTAAAATTTATACTTCTTGTTAAATCTTTTACATATAATTAATGGGTGTTTGTACTTCTTTTGAGAAGTGACTGTTCAAGTCATTTGATCAATTATTGACTAGATTGTTCATTCTCTTGGTGTTGTTTTTTTATGTTCTTTATATATTGTGGATACTATTTCTGTATAAGAAGAGGAAAAATTTATTTTTATTTTTCTGTACACTTTCTTCACTCCAATAGTTCCTTTGCTATACAGAATCATTTTTGCACAATCCATTTAATGAGTCTTACTATTATTTCCTGAATTATTGAACTCCTTTTCAGGGAGTAGGTGCCTCTGCCTATGTTTTGAAGAGCTGGCCCTATGCTTTCTTCTAAAAGTGACAAAGTTTCAAGTCTTAAACATATGTTTTTGACCATCATAGAGTTGATGCTTCTTCAGAGTGGCAGTTATGGGTCTGTTTTCAATCTGAGATACATGAACATACAGTTTCCCCAGCATCATTTTCTGAAGAAACTTTCTTTCCCCAAAGTTTGCTTTTGCACAGTTTTAAAGTATCAGATGGTTGTAGCTGTGTTGGCTTAACTCTCTGTCCTTTATTCTATACCAGTGGTCTTTGTGTCTTCTTTTGCGCTCGTACCTTGCTGTTTTGTTATTATGGCTTTGTAGTATATTTGAACTCTTGCCATTATCTTTTTCCTTTCTAGAAGGCAAATAGTCTTGTAGAAAAATATAAGTATACAAATGATCACATCTATATCTGTGGAAGATTTTCAGTTATGTGTTTCCTTAAGTTTATCTCACATCTGTTGCCCTCTTCCCCTTCCCTCAGTACTGTGACCATATCACATTTAATAAGTAAACAACAGAAATTCAGAAAACGTTCTTATTGAAATTAAATGTGGTTTGTTTGGCTTTCTGGTAACATTTAGAATAATTTTTTTGTTTTGCTTTGTTTTTGTCTTTTTGAGACAGGATCTCACTATGCTGTTCAGGCTGACCTTGAGCCCATTTTTGTAGCCTAGGCTGGTCTTGAACTCACACTGATCCTCCTGCCTCAGCCTCCCAAGTGCTGGAATTACAGGCATGCGCTACCACACCAGGCCTGATTTTGTCTTTTGAGGTCATGTCTAATGTTAAAAATACAGAGTATTCTCTGACTTACTCCTCTTTTCCTTTTATGCTGTAGCAGCTCATAATATGGCTGTCTAACTCTTTTACTGGGCTTTTGGGCATGGTGCAGGGCTTTACATAGTGGCTACTATAGCAGTTAAGGGATGCAGATGGACAGTATAAGGCTATGGTAATATTTTTCCATAGACTCCGGAAGCAGGAATTTGACCAAAGCTATTCCACCACAACACATATTACAATTATATTTGGCTTCTTAATTTTTGTTTAGGGAAAGCTTTACTTGGCCAAATCTAATGCATTGCACAATGCTTGGAGTCACACGCATGGAATTCTATCTCTCCTACTTTCTATGCATATAACATCAGCCAAATTATTTGTTTATTTTTGTACTGCCTCAAGGGACTTATAATTCAAATTTTGAGGTTTGGGACATAAACCTGATGGCCATAATAATAGCAATGATTAATTTTAAGTACAAAGTTCACAGAGTAGTAACAACATTATATTTATTGTATAAATAAAAAATACTATGGCTTTTAGATGCTATTTAATTGCTAAAAATGACTCAGCTGGGATAGAGCCGCAACCAGATCAGCTTCATTCTCAAGTCTATAATGGGATGTGAGGTGCTTCTTCACAGGTTTCAGTTAGTGCCTTGTCAACAGTATGCAATGAGGAAGTAGAGGCTTAGGCCATTTCTACCACTGAATAATTCTAAATTGGAAAAATATTCTTCCTTATATTAATAAAATAGCTTAAATTTTACAAATTTCTTTTATAAAATTTATAGAAAAATCTGAAAGAGAAAAATGAAATCTGAAGGGTACAATAGATACTGGGAAAAGGGAATGAACTTCTTCAACAAGAAAGAGTTACTGAGCTGAAGAGAAGGACGGGAGAGGAAGTGGGGGAAAGATATTTATCTATGTATGTAGGTAGGATGGTTTGGACAGCTGTACTGTGTATTTCTGCTGCTCTATGGAAAGGAACAGTTGATGCTTTAATCTGTTTGATCTCCTGTTTTTTTGTACTTTTTCTTTTCTTAATTTCTTACACAGTTCTTTTTCCTTTCTTTTTGCAATTTTACATGCACACATCTGCTA
>PVKN010022547.1:0-15117 GCA_004027915.1 Capromys pilorides
TGTGAATTCATTGCTATAAATTTCCCTTATAAGGCTTCTTTTTACTGTGTTGCATAAGTTCTGTGTTGTACTGACATTATTGTTTAATTGTATATACTGTTTAATTTCATCTTTAATTTTCTCTGTGACCCCTTAGTTGTTCAGCAGGTGTTGTTTAATTTCCATCTGTCAACATAGTCTTTGTGATTTCCTTTGTCATTGATTAAGAATTTCACTGAGCTATAGTCAGCCAAAAATAACTCAGTACAAAACAGGTGTTTCACCTGTTTAAAAAACAAAAAGGAAAAAGAAAATCTTTACATGAGGTTTTAAATCCTATTTTAAAACATAAAAGAAAGAAATTGGTCATTGGCAACACAGTCCAGGCCCCATCCCCTCCTCCAGAGAGCTGATGAACACTGGTTCCTCTTCATGTAGACAGTGGTTTAGGTGGTGTCTATCCTTGCAGTATAGATGTCCTGCTGTGCATAGAGCTCCCTTGCACAAAGTTTCTGGTGGGGGTTCCTGCCAGTGTCTCTGCCTCTTCCTTGGCTGCCTCCTTGATCCTCTCTGGGTCCTACCCTACCACCGAAACCCTGGAGCCAAGCTTCTAGTCATGCCCTCTGTTCCACTCTGTGCAGGTCTTTGTGGCCTTCAGAGTATCTTCCTTCCATTCAAAGTGCATACTTGTTCTTCCTATGCTTTGCCAGAGTGATCATAATGCACAGCCGCCTTCATCAGTGTCCAAACTCAGCAAAGAGTTCCTGAATACCTGCTTCTGATCCTCCAAAGTCCAGGTTTGAGAGCAACAGCTTTCCATTCATCTCCATGCCAGCATTCCCCCAAAGCCACTGTGGGGAAGATTGTGCTGCCCCTTGTCAGGCTGTTGCTGGGCCTGCTGTAGGCATAGGCCAGTTCCTGCCATTGTGACCAGTGATTCCACAGGGCCATGTGCCCCAACCATGGCCACCTGGCTCCAGTTTGGTTCAGAGATGCCATTAAAGACATATCCACCATGACGTCAAGCCTGTGCATCAGCCTAATGGTCCACCAATCTCTGACAGTATTATTAATGCTAAACCCTGATAATGGACTAAGGTTACAACTCACAAGTACACATTTCCCCTCAATGCCAAACATCACCAGACGCTGACAGTGTAAGTTAAAGCGGTGACTGCCATGACAACAGCTGCATGATGGGCTGAGGGTGAGTTGTAGCCATTCCATCAAAGCCAGGAGAGATTCGACAACAATAGACTGCTAAAGAAAGTGGGCTGCTGAGGCGGGAAGGAGTGCCTGTGAAGTCACCTAGACCACTGAGTCCTTTGTGGCACCTTTGGCAGGGAGTTTATTCTTCACAGAGATGCTGGGCTGGCCTAGTGGCTCCAAAGTTTGTATTTATTTAATTGGGAATGATTTGGAATCTCATTCATTCTGTATTAAATTTCAAGAATATTTCAGACTAATTTTCTTCAACTATTTAGATATAGTTGAAAGTTATATATATATATATATATATATATATATATATATATATATATTGACTTACAAAAGGAACCCAGTTTTTTTCAACTCCTTTTGGCTCTGTTCTTGTCACTTTCTGTGTTTACACATCACTTGGGGTAGATTGGGTTTTGCTGTGGTAGCCTCATTACCAAAATTGCTGTTTGCTGTCTGTATATAATTTGGGTAGTTTTGCTTTATTTTCAAGGGCTAAGACAGGCGAGGTAAGACAAAGGTTGCTATGGAGCAGAATAAGCATGGCCTGTTCAGTGAATGGTGACCCAGTTTATTTTTCTCTGAATTGAATGGTTTTGTTGGATATTTGTTTTAACCTCCCCCCCCATCCCACTATTATGCTTGTATCTGCATACGGTGCTACACTTTTCACCTCCCCAGAGTGCTAATTTTGCTTTTTTCCCTCTGTTTGAACAACTCTTTCCCTGAGTAGCTGTGTGACTTGCTCTCTTCTGATATCCAGACAGCTCCCGAAATGTCCTGCCCTGTCAGGTCCTCCCCCAGCACTGCATCTAACATCACAACACAGACATGCAAAATTCCTCAAGATGACTTCTGCTGAGTGTTCCCATTCCTCTCCCTGTGTGAAGCACTGATGGCTAACATGTTCTGTCTCAATGTACCTGTGCTCCTCAATTTGTCATTGAACTATATCATGATCAATTCGCCACAACTTCAGAATTTCACTAAGTTGAGAATGGATTTAATACACCTAACCTATGGAACATCTTACTCTCGCCTAACCTGTTTTAATGATTCTCAGAAAACTTTCATTATTCTGCAACAAGGGAGTCTCAGAGAATATCATATCGTGTATCAGCCTGGAGAAAGAGAAATATTCAAATTTTGGAGTACAAGTTCTGCTGAATGCATATCATTTTTGCACCATGATAAAACTGAAAAGATCAGTTTAACTACTTTAGATCAGGAACCATTTATATACACCTTGCTTCTTCTCTGTGCTTCTCCATGTACAATGATAAATTGCTAGAGGGCTAAGGGTTTTGTTTCTTATTTATTGTTGTATTCCGTGTCTGTAGCACCATGTCTGGCATGTGCAGGACCTCCAGAAGGACATAACCTCATTCAATATTTGGTTGATAGTCCTGTGGCTGGATCAGTGACTTAACGTAGTAGAAAGGCTTTTTGCCTTTCTATCCCTTGTGAAGGGATAGGTTTGATGAAGCATAGGCTCATTTTATTGAGATTTTTTTTTTTTTTTGTGAGACCGGGGTTCAAACTCACGACCTTGCACTTGCCAGGCAGGCACTTGTGCCACAGAGCTATCTCCCCAGCCCCTTTACTGAGATTTTTTTCTTAGACAAGAAGACTTAGATTATGGTTTAGCTCATTTGTTTCATGGGTAGAATATAAACATAGGCTCAAACATAGGCTCAGACATGGGTGTTGAGACATCCCATCTGCTTAGCTTACTTGGGTTCTGTGATTGACTTTTACCTGTTACATTTCTTGCCAGAAAGCCTATGTTTGGGTGTTTTCATGTTACACTTTCCTGAAGGACTTTTTTTTTAAGTTGGAAAATGATAAAATGATACCACGTAGTAGCAGAGAGGGACCAGTGCTCATCTCAAGGAAGCCCGACTTTGGTGCATACGGGGTAGAACTCCAAGCAGGAGTGTACATGGTGATTGTTCAGACATCCTCAAAGAAACCTTCCAGAAATACAATGGGGTAGACATTTTGTCCTACTCAGAAGAGTTCTAGCTGATTTTGTAGATGGCCATTATGGATCAAATTCTTCAGGTTGTCAGTCTTAGGAGCTACACTTGTATTACTGGGGCCATTTAATTGGGGGGAGTATGTGGGGAGTAGACAAGAAAAAAGAGCTAGGAATTAGCAATATAACACAGTGGACATGTTGGTCAGCTTTTTGTTACTATAACCAGATACTTAAGATAATCAACTGAAGGGAAATGTTTATTTTGGCTCATGGTTTTGGTTATTTTAGCCCATGTTATACTATCTATGTTATTTTTGAGCATATGGCAAGGCAGCACATCATGCACATATTTTAAAATTGTGTATTTCACAGTTAGGATACAAAAGACATGTGGAGGGGAGGGTGGAGTCCCAATATCTCCTTGAAGACTATTCCCCAGTGACATGAAGGCCTCCTGCTGAGAGATCTGCATATCTCCCATATCCTGGTAGAGGCAAGAGGTGGCACAAGGCCTTTACTGTGTGGGCCTTTGGAAGTTTCCAAATCATAGAAGTGTATTAGTTTCCTTGAGTTACTGTACAAACCACTGTATACTGGGTGGATTAAAACATCAGAGAGTTTTGCAAAGTAGAAGTCTAAGATTAGTTATTGGGATTGGTTCTTTCTGTGGCTAAGAAGAAGAACCTGCTCCATGTCTGTCTCTTCTTTGCTATAGTCTTTGATGTTCTTTGGTTTTTTGCTGCATTTACCAGGTCAGTCTCTTCCTCATCTTTGCAGACAATCTCCCTCTATGCTGGTTTCTATCCACGTTTGTCCTTGTTATGAGGACATCAGTCATGTTGGATTAGGAGCTTTTCCTAATCCAGTACAATGTTTTGTTAACTAATTACACTTGCAGTGACTCTGTAGCCAGACAAAGTTAGCTTCTGCAGTACTAGGGGTTAGAACTTCAGCATAGGAGTTTGGGGAAGGTACACATTTCAAGCTGTAATGTACACTTTGGGTCCTTGGTGACACAGGAGTATTTTAGATGTATTTAAAAGACTCTTACTGCATCTTAAACTCACAGATCATGCACACTTAACGTATGGATTTGTACAAAGCTGAGTTGCATAGCGTGCGAGATGCTGAATTAATATAGAGAGAAATGTGTTACCATTTATGCTTCTGGGATACTGGATAGGAAGTTTATCATCCAGGCATGTAAGTGCCCTTCTCATCATAGTGCTGTGCAGCAGAAGCCCTTTGACCAAGCTGACACGTTGTTGTAGGAAGGCCTACAAAATTTCTGTGCATCTGACGCATGTTGAAGGTTAGCTAACTGGTGAACTTCTAAGACATTTTCTACTAGCATCAAAGCGACACTATCTTTTTAATTTATTCACTGTTACGTCCTTACCATTTGCTGAGCCCTCTTATCATGTGAAAAAAAATCCGTCTGGTTGCCTTAGAGCCACAGGTGAGTAGAGTGGGGCACACATGTTTTGGTAAATGCTAGACACTGAAAAAAGTCTGCACAGCTTTCAAGAGGAGCAATGGCTCCTGATTGCTCTGGAATCTGGCCTCATCTGGGAAACTCATTCATATCTCCAATCCCTGGAAGTCCAGTACACCATAGAGCGAGGGCTAGGGCCCTTGTTGCTGAATAGTGGCCTGGAGCTCTTTCCTTACAACTTTGAGTTCTGGGTAGTTCTGACCCTGGGGCTGGAGACATTATTTGTCTGAGAAGTTCTAAGTAGAAGATGCCATGGCAGCTGAGGGAACGTCGTCATTCACAGAGCATCATGAGGAACCAGCAAGCCAGAGTCATGCGGTGCAGACAATGGTTTGTTTCAGGGGTTGAAAGCCGTGCTCTTCTCACCCACTTCTTATCAAAGTGCATGAAGGAAGGGGTAGAAATGCTCTCAGGTGACCCTTGAGAGACAGTGCTAGGGAGTCGCCTTTCCCTCAGAGACACTTTCAGAAATGCTAATGTTCCCCTGAATGTTCATCTGAAGTCGCTTGTTTTAATTATCTCACACTTTAATTAGCAGATCATATTTTTTCAAGAATTAAATGAAGAAGTGTGGGAGGGGAGCAGGGGACATTGAGAGTGGCAGTGATGCTGGCGAAGGTGTCTGGAGGACTGGGGGGTGTGACCTGGAGAGAGAAAAGTTCTTACTAGAAGTCAGGCAGGGGCGCATCTTTCTTCTTGGTTTGTTCTGTGACTCAGAATGTCCCCTTAAGTGTGCTAAACATTGCTCTTCATTCTTTTTCTGGAAGGGGAAAAGAACGACTTTAAACTTGAGGGTGATAATAGAATCTTCCTGTTATTGTTGGAACAACTGCCTATATCATTTCCAGGAAGTCCAGTATCTTCTGCTCCTGTGAATTAGTACAAGTGCTCCCGCAGGCTGGTAGAGTTCTAGATGTCGGGGCACGGGATGTGCTGGGTCCTCTCTGAACATTTTCAACTCTCCCTAGTGTGGTGGGAATGTTGGTCTGGGCTGGCCAGGCTGCTCCTGTCGTTGCTTATTGTTGCCACAGGGTGTCACTGTTGGGGCTGGGTCCTGTGCTTAGGTCCCTTTGCCAGTCTACTCGGGAATCTATCACGTCCCTGGAGCCACTTTTCTCTCAAGGGCAATGTCTCACTTGTGAGTCTAAAAGCTATCGTGAAGGAGGCTGTTAGCATGTGCTTTATAGGGTTACATTTTTCATTGAGTAAAAGGAAAAAGGAGCTGGGTGTTAGATACGACCGTGAGGTTTTACAGCTAGTATATTTGATGAAGAGAAGGCTGTAGAGGGAAGTAGCACCAAAGAGTGTCCATCAATTGTCCACAGGGTATACACAGACCCACAGTCCTGTGGTCCTGTACAGTACAGAACTGCAGGCATGCGGATAGGGAGTGACTGGTAGAGGGGCAAGGAGGAACAGGCTAACAGGGTGAGGGGAGCTGATCATTCTGTTTAGCATCCAGTTGTTTCCTCCTTGGTTTTGATGTGCGAATGGCCACTAAATATAACCAACATGCTCCTAAATTGTCCTCATCTCTGTTTTAGCCCAGCTGTCCCAGGAAGAATGCAAGACCTATGGAGAGGATGACCTGTTCCACAGTGACATACACCCTTGTCCTCATCCCCACAAGCCCACTCTCCACACATGTTCTATTTCTTCCTATCAGTATTTGCTTTTAGGAAAGAATCATCTTGTTCCATTTTCTGTTGCAATAACAAAACACCTGAGATGGGGACATTTATAAAGAAAAAAGGTTTGTTTTGGCTTAGGGTGTTGGAGGCTACAAAGTTAAGGCTTTGGTCAGCACATCTGATGAGAGGGCCTCCTGTTCCATCCTAGTGTGGCAGTTGGCGTATTGTGGTAGCTGCAGTGAGCATGAGACACGGAAGGGGAGCTCAGGGGAGGCATCAGCTTGTTTATTGCAACTTGCTCTAGTGCCTAGTAACCCACTCCCAAGAGGCCAGCTTTAACCCCTTTCTGAAGTGGAGCCCTCAGGACCTAATTACCTTCCCCTACACCCCATCCCGTGAAGGCTCCATGACCTTTCAATGCCCTCATGGGGGATTAAGCTTCCAGCCTTTTAGGGGAAGAACAATATCCAAATCATTGTAAGGACCTAATCCATTCATGGCCTGTTGTATATAGCTGATGAAATGCAGTCTTCTATCCAGTTTAGGGATATCAGTGTAGGAGCAGCTGGACTTTGAGACTGCATACGTCATTTGATTAATTTTGAAGCTTGGGGTCATCATGAGAACAGACTGCCGAGTCACATTCTCTTCTAGGAAGCCTTGCTGCAAGCGTGCCACTCAATTTTTCTCTGTTGAGCAGCTACAACCAAATCTGTAGCACAAATTTTCAGGCCTATTAGTGTGAAGGGTGTCATTAAATCTTTAAAAAATTTAAAAATATCTGCCACTCATGCTTCTGTTCATATTATCGAAAGATTGCTCTCACCAAATTTCCATTCTTTCCAAAATAGTATTCTAGGCATTTGAGTCTATGAATTGGATGACTATAAATAGTTTGGTGGGCAAGTTCACTTGAGTATAGTGTTTGAACATTGTGTTTGGGTAGAAACATTTGTTCAGATAGGAAAAAGGAAATGACTCACCAAATTTGTGGCACAGTGGTTATATTCCTCTTAATAAGGCCTGCACCTATTTTTAGGAGTAAGCATTCTTCTCTAAGATTCTGTGCATGTTTAAGATTTCTCTGCTTAGAACAGTTTATTTCAGAGCATGTTGGTTTCCCATCTTCCCTGGCTTCATGTACAGTGAATGACCTTTGTTCTACTTTTTTTTTTTTTGGCCTGAACAGTTACCATATTTTGAATTTATGCTTTGACCCCAGGGACTGTTCCAATAGTCTGCTCTCTGTCCCTTGTACTATAATCCTTCAAAGAGCTCATCAAGGGGTGCCTCTTAGGTGGTGGGTCTGTGACAATCCCAGTTTGCAGGAGCTGGGGAACAGCAATGAATAGATTGTGTGTCAGTACCTTCCAGTAGATTTTTAAAAAAAGTTATTGTGACAGAGGCATGGTGGGCAGGCTAATGCCTGTCACGAGGTAAGCTCTGGCAGTAGAGAGAGAGAAAGAGAGTGCGAGTGACAGCGTGGCGTCCTGCTGGGGCTGCCCACATGGCCCGGGATGAGCATCCGTCACGCGGAGGCTGTGTGTTGACCCAGCTCTAGATTCATCGCTGCAGTCATCTGCGCTTTGTGCTCTGCCCGAGAGTCACTTTCACCTGTCTGAAGGAGGCAGCTGTTATAAATTACAAGTGCAGATCCAGAGGATAATTCTTGGCTTCCAACATGCTGTGCAGGCTTCAGCAGTTAATTTCTTCTGTTCCCTGTGCAGTCAAGGATTCTCCACATTATTCATCTCTTTGGGCAAAAGCCATTGGTGGCTCCTGCATTATTTTCTTATTAGGTTTATGGTAGGAATTACCTGACTGTGGATGTGGCTCTTGTCGCTCATTTGCAGGTGTATTCTGACTTGTGATGGTCTCAGAAGGAACTCAATCTGCCTTAACCTCCTATGGCAGGATTTGGTGTGCTGTTTCCATTTGACCTGAAAGTACCAGCTTGGCATTGCCAGCTCTGGAGTTGCAACTTGCTGATGTCTCAGCCTCTTGAGGTGACTTGTTGCCCTCTGTGCACATGGCGAGACTCAGATCAACTCATTAGAGGGTTGAACCAGATCTTTTGTTTCCAACATCTTTCTACTAGTTAATAGGAAAATAGAAACAAAGCCAACAGTGAAGACATCGGCCTTTTCTGTCAGGAGATTCAACACTGAGGAAAACAGATCCTGAAAGGCCTACTGCTGCTGTGCTGCACGCTGAGACCGTGAGGCTAAGAACAGGAATGAGAGTCCTGCGGTTCTAAGTCCCAGAGCCTCACAGAGAATTCTGGGAACCAAAGTGGAGTCTCAGCAGGGTCTGTTTAACATGGTCCTCTGAATCATTTTTGTTTCTCCATATATGGAGAGCTGACAAATTTACAGCACAATGAGTGACTTAGCCCTCCTAGTTTCTGTGTTTTAACAGTGGTTACTGCTGGCTATGTTGGCCAAATCAGTAGGCAGAAGAACACCAATTTCTCCTGTAAGGGTAAGGAGAGGAGCCATGATCAAAAGGTCAACATGCTGCCTGGTTCTTGGGAGGCTAGCTTGGATGTCTTGTAGCTCTGGGCATGGGAGCCAGAGCTTTCTCACTCCTAGAGAGGAATAATTAAGAAGTACTGGTTTAGGGAAGATACTGCGAAGGGAGCCAAGTTGGTGCTGATTGTGAATAGTTGTCTTTGTGCTCAGAAACTTAATTCACAGGGAATCAATCACCCTTGGCACCATTCATGACACCACATAGACACTTCGTGAATATTTGATGAATGGATGAAAGGATAAATGACTGGTGTTGATTATTCCTCTTCTTGGTGGCCTCTGTTTGCAATACAACTCTCTCAGGTTTTCTCCCTTCTTTGGCCTTTGCAGCAAAGTATCCTTGCTTGCTGTTCTATTGCTACAGAAGGAGCTAGCTCATTGGAATGGAATCCAAACAATTCATTCTCTTCGCGGTATAATAGTAGATATGAATAATTTAATGTGCTATCCTCGAAGGGTCATGCACGTTTTAACAAGTGATAGGTAACTGGAGATAGAGGAAATAATAATACATTCATATTAAAGGTGGAACTTGAAATTGATTGCAAAGTACCGTGTTTCGTCACGAGGGGTGCTTCTGTGACTTCCCTCAAGCCACATCATGGTGTTTAGCTTCCATCCCTTCTTTGGCATCGTTTTGCTCCTCAGTAGAATCCTAGATGACTGGAGGGTTATTGATCTCTAGAGTGTCTGAGTCACCCCAAGAAAGTGTCTTGTCTCAGCAAAGAACAATAGTTGAGATCTTCCAAGTCCCAACCTGGCCTCTGGCTGCTTTTGGAATGAGAAAGAGCAGGTTACGGCTCTGCGAAACATCAACAGGTTCACTGCCTACTGTCCAGGCCTTTTCCCATCAAACAACATATGCGCGGTCTAATGAGTTTTGAAAAGAATCTGCAGGTCTGATGGCCTCTTTCTGAAGAAGGCATGTGTTGGGCACAGAGTCACAGCCATTAGTCCTTCAGTGGGAGGAAATAGGAGACTCTGCGGGGCAAGGGAGGCTGTGCCACTGCTTCCTGAGACCATTTGTCCGAGGCCACTGAGCAGGTGCCCTAACTGTGCCTCCCATGGCCAGCCCAGCTCTGCTTGTCCAGCATGCCCACTGCCAAGTTCAGAGGCAGAGCTGCACCTGCATCGGTCCCCCTGCTGAGGCTGCAGGGAATGTGGGTGTCAGCAGTCTGGTGCTGCAGAGTTCCCAAACAATAGCAGGTATTTTGTAGCAGGTATGTGCTGAGTGTTCTTCTCTCCCTCTGCATTTGGAGCATTCAGCATATAATCCTACAATTAGTTCATTAAAAAAATAAAAAGTACTTGCAGGTCACCTTTAAAACAAAGGGAGAAGCAATTTTGAATTTAGCAATTTTTCACTTTTGACATCTAGTACTACCTCAAGCTCTGCGGTTACAAATAATGCTGGGAGGGAGTGGGTCCTTTTATGCACACTTGAAGACAGAAGGGCTATACATTATGAATAGAGCAAGGATAAAAAATTGACTGTGTAGCACAAGATATTTTGAGTACATTACTCAGCCCATCTTTTTTTTTTTTTAGAATAAAAGTCATTTTCAAAAATGTGTATAAAACAGAATGCAAACAGTTCATATATAACTATATATAACTATATATATATATATATATATATATATATATATATATATATTTTCACAAATGAAGAGTTGCAAATGGCAAATAAATATATGAAACAATGTAGCTCATTTTGTAATAGGGGCATCAAGTGATTTTTGCAGCCCCACAGGGAAGGTTTATTGTCTTTTACTGGAGTACCTGAAATTTGGAAACGGTTCGGCGCGCAGTGCTACATGTCAGAAGATTTTGGGAACAAGAGCTGCCTGGATAACGGGGCACTGGGAAGGGCGAACAGAAAGACGTAGCCCTGTGGGGTGTGGCAGGGAGCCTGGCAGAAGGGGAAGTCAGGAGAGCTGAGGAAGGTGAGTGTCAGCGTCCCTCCCCTCCACCACACACTCCCAGCTGTTTTTAATGGACGATGCCTTTCTTATACTTCAGTGGGGATTTAAACCCATTTTACTAAAATCCCCAAGAACCTGATAACTCCTAAAATTGTAAACAAATTCAGCCAGCTGACACTTGGGTCACAGCGTGGATCAGAGAATCAAGCAATACTTTGCCCCGAAGAGCGTTTTCTTTCAGAGGTGGACAGAGAAGCTGCACAGCCAGGCATGTGCACACGGGGCTGTGGTGCACACCGCAGTGCTTGCTTAGATGGCTCTGGGACGTCTTTCCAATAGGATCTTGTTATGTTCTTCACGACTGTTGTCTTTAACATGGCTTAGTTTTAAAATTTATTATTACTATTATTATTTTTACTTTGCTGTTTGGTTTCGGGTCGGTGGAAAGGGAAAAAAATCACATAAGGGATAAAGTGCTGTGCAACTTCTGGAACCAAAATAAAAACTAAACATTATGTGTAACTGGTGGTTTGAAAAATTGGGAAACTGGGAACTAAATAGATAGAAGGAATGTTCCTATTTTAAGCTCTGGTTTAACAAAATGGTTGCCTTGGGGAACAAAAATAATCTGCTCACTTTCCTCCAATTTCACAATATCCATTGTACATGTTGATCCTCATTTACACTTCCACTTCCACACTCTCATGCCAGAGAAACAGTGTGGTATTTGCACACGTGTGTTCACAGGTGAAATTTCCTGTGATGACTGTGATCATTATATGCATTTAAAATTTACATATAAAATAATTATAAAATAGTAACCATCCTTTAAAAAAATCCGATGACCTCCCTAATTATCCTTAGTCTAGGAGTGAAACACACCACTCACATCAGGAGGCCTTTACCCTTCCCTGGTCTCCTAATCCTGGATTAAATTCCAAATCGATAAAATGCTTTTGCTGGCCACATTACTGTGCTAAACAGAGCTGCCTGCCATTGGGACAGACTTTTATTCTTCTAGAAAAACAAGCAGGAAATGATGAAAACCATTTGGAACCTGAAGAGGAGAAAAAGAAATAAATAAAAATAATAAAAACATATTACTGCAGGTGATCTTTGAACTAGAGGGGGAAAACAAAAGCTTCCTGGCTTTGATTCATACCTTCTAAGAGGGTTTCCTTAATGACTGCTCCTGTGTCGCCAAAGCGGTGCTCATTTATCAGTCTGTGGTTTAATCCAAACCTATCAGGATGAAAATTCAAGGAGGATGAAGGTTAAATGACAGCCATCTTGACTTGGAAACTACAGAGTTGATAAATGTCTATAAAACTTGACTGCAAATGCCAAGGGGAATAATCTCTCCCTGTAGCACTGGAGACAAAGAGGCAGTGGGGGTGGGGTGGGGAATGGTGGGAGGGAGGACAAATCCCACTCAACACGAAGAACATGGTTTATTTTAACAACGTCTTTAATTAATTATGAGTTGGAGGACAATTTTCAACTATGTCTTTCCTGTATGTCAATCTCGATAACTCTGAGGTGATAAGTGTACTATAGGTGGCAGCAGATTAATCATGGAAAACCAGCTTTGACACAGTAGTTACTAGTTAGGTGTCCTCGGCAGTGTTCTTTGGTCTCTTTGCTTATTCTTGTTGTACCTCTTCCTTTTTGAACCTGAGGATGTGACATGGACTTCGTCATTTTAAATATCTTAATATTTCTTAAATAGTTTCAGTCTCTTGAAAGTGCCCCTAACCTACTTACTTGGGTTTATCTTGTCACGTACTACTGTCTGTGTGTAGTGTGTAGTACATACTGGTGTCTGGTGTGTAGTAGGTAACCAGCAAAAAATTTGAGTTGCTTAAATACAGATTGCTTCTCCTTGATGTATTGCATATTGCCCAAATCTCTTGTTGACAGGCAGCCTTCCCTGGCTGCTAAACCTGCTCTAGTGCTTAAGAGCTTGACTCTGGGATCAGATTTGGAGGGGTCTCCAGCCAGCTACTGGGCTCTTGTGGCTCCATTTTCTCTATTTGTGCAGTAGTGGGTCAGAATAATGATACCCAATGGAGTTTTTATCAAGATCAACTGTGCTCATATTTATGAAAGTGTTTAGGAAAAGAGAAGAATGGTTATTCTTGGAGATGGGGCCTGTGTGGATGAATGTTTTCAGTACTATTAAGGAATCTGAATACATAGATTCCTGGAGAAGTAAAAGGTACAAATGTCTATAGAAAGGAGAAATATGAATTTAGCTTGATTGACATCCCATTCTCTATCTTCCATGTCCTCTTTTCTGGAATAAAATCAATCTTGGAAACTATACTAATATGATCTTAAAAAGTGACTAGTATTTAATATCTAAAGATTGCTTCAAAAAAATACTTCCACAGGATGTGTCACCTCAGTCATGCTGACTGTCTCCCAGCAAAGCACCCACAAAGAAGGTGACCTTCTGCTTGTATAAATGAGTAATAATAATGATAAATCATGTGGAGGTTTTCATGACTAGTCCCTTTTTGGGCCCATACTGACATTTCATTTTTTGTGTGATTCATGAATTGATTTCTGAGTTGGCTCATATTATTTTAGTGGATTCTCTCATCTTTCCCTTCTCCTAATTAAATAATATCTTACCAAGGAAAAGGCTGGATCTTGAATAAGGATGACACTTCTTTGACATTAAAAGCATGAAAGCTACATTTTCTGTTGCTAATACATTCTGTTTTTAAGTGGGATATTATTTAGGGCTGCTATCATTATTTCCTGTTCTAGGATGGAAACTTGAAAGACAAATCCTCTGGCAGAGAACCACAAAGTGGAGCCAAATGCTGTGGCAATGGGTGGGTGGAAGGAGGAACCAGGCGGAAGCTGGAAGGCTGACTCTGGCCTGTATCCCTCCAGACACTCAGGGCTAAGTCTCCAACCTGCTGGGCTGTCTCCACAGCATGTGTTGTCCCCAAAGAGGGCTTATGGAGCTCTTTCATCCTGGGCAAAGGTTGGGTGTTAGGGTGTGGAGGAATCCCCACTTCTTTTCTCATCCTTTCTGAAGGGAGAAGGGGTGAAAACCTATTCCTGTGTATAGTCTTCTAGGAACAAAACCTCCTGCGTGATTTTCTAATATTCGCTTTTAATTTCCTTTAAAAGCTTTATATTGCTTGTTACATTCAGCTCATAATCTTAATATTTAGCTCACCTCAGAGATAATCAAATATCATGTTAATGACAGCAGTTAATGAACAAATGGTAATAACAGAAAGGTCGAAATTCGAGAATCAATTCATGGGAAACATGCATCAGACTCAGCTGCCTTGAGCAATTCTGAAGATGCAACTTCAAACATGGAAGATGTTGAAAGGAAGACTTTAGTGGAGGAACAGACAAGGCATGTCATGAACATGTATCCTAAGACGCTGTCATTGCCAGCACCACCTCCCTTTACTTACAGTAAGTCTGACGTTCGTATTACATCAACTGTGTCAAATTTAAAAAATCCCATGTGATCAAAGAGGCAGTGGAAGAAATTCTGCTGGTAAATGTGCTGAAAATAATTTCATTGGTTTAATCCTAGCATCATGGGATACATTTTTCTACTGTCTAGTTGTGAGACTCAATCTATCAGTTTTGTGTGCAGGTAGTGAACCTTTTGTCTAAGTGTTTGGGGTGATAAATGCTTGAGTTTTTGAGTTTGGAATTCAGTCAACTCTCTGACAGTGCAGGAGTTTGGGGTTACTGTTTTCCCTATGCTAAAAAAAATCAAGCATGACATTGGGTTCCCCAGAACTATAAATAGGTACTACTAACTGGAGGCCTTAGGGAGAACATGAACAGTTGGTAAACATGTATTTTGTATGTCATATGAACTGCATGGGGTAAAGATTATAACTGTGAATTGCTTTGCGTTGTGAGGAATAATTTGGTAGAGGGACAATGGCTTCCAGGAATGAGGTAGCACAGCAGGCAGGATGTGGTAAGTGGGTGCACAAAGCTTGAGGGAACCACTACAGTGACGGCAGGTCACTGCCTCTCTCTGTGTGGTGATTGGTTGAGGTGGCACTTTACATTTGCCTATAGTTCTCCCAACTGTGAATGGTGCTATGCAAGATCTGTCCTTGGGTGTGTCTACTTTGATAAATTTTAGGTTATAAAGATTTGTGTATATTTTTGATAGCAAGGGATAGACTATTATTTACATGTATTTCATGTATCCATTTTCTTATTTTTTTGATATTTCTAAGCTGTAAAGTTGTCTGAGTTTTTTTTCAAATTGTTGCAAATGTTGATGAGCAATATTCATGTAATGCAAACCCTTTCAATTCAAGGGCATCCCATTCAAGGGCCCATTATTTGTGAGATG
>PVKN010022548.1:0-15118 GCA_004027915.1 Capromys pilorides
AACTAGCGCTCTATATATATCAATGTAGATGCATCTCAGAAACATAATGTTGAGCAAAAAAAAAGCAAATTGCATAGTGAGAAGCAGTACGAACCATTTATATACATTTTAAAAGCAGACACTATACTACATATTTTTGTGGCTCTGAAGTCTATGAAAAGTAGATTGGAAGGACACATTAGATACACTTGAGTGAGGGATAAAGGAGATAAGAAAAACAGGGGTCACATCTAGAGAGATGATTATGTCATTCCTGTACAGAAAAGAATGGCCTATTGAATCAGTTCAGTCCTGAGCCTCTGCAGCACAACCTTAGAATTAAAACAAATCAAAATCAAAACAGAATGAAACTCCTTTTCCAGGACCAACTGACATAATAGCCCCACATCTGGAGCAGAGGACAGATGTAACAAACGGTAATCGTCATCCCTCTTCTGCTCTCCTTCTCTCCTCTATTTTTTTGATTTCCATAGGTTCTTCTTAGCACAATGGTCTTAGAAGTGATATAAGGGAAATGAAACTCCTGACCTGAAAGGTATCTGGGATAAGTTTGTGTTCTCTAAAACCAAAGAATGAATTTTAGGAACAAAAGGAGATTAAGAACAGAATATTTACTGGGGAAAGAAAGTTTCTGTCTGAGAGGAACAGAAGGGGGACCTGAGCAGGTTGTCCCCTGGAAGCTGTCACTTCTCGAGACTTTTATGGAGTAAAAGCTGAGGTGAGTCTAAGGTGGAGAACATGGGAACTCACTTAGGTGAGCATGAGGTGGAACAAAACTATGCTCAACTGAAAAGATTAGAAGCACCATTATGCAGGTAAAATTGATTAAGTCCAGGGCCAAATGGGGAAGCGAGTCTTATAGCAAGCAGGCACAAATATGGAACAGGAGTTTATCTGGTAGCCAACTGGTGGCAGTTGCATTAGTGATTCTTCCTTGCTTCCTCAAGGTGGTGATCAATCCCAGATGCTTATCTTTAGGGCGGTAAGTATTTGTTCCATCTTTGGTCTTTAGACCTGGCCCACAGCAGGAGCATCTGTCTCTCTCTCACACACACACAGTTGTAACGTATCTTGTCTTCTGTGCTGTCTCCTTGAGGGCCTGGCCCTCTGTGACTGCCTATAGTATTTCTATCTAATTCAGCTGCCTACAACAGAAGGATGAGGAGATTGGTGGATACTTCTCTCTGGACCTAAATTTCTAGTTCTCTTCTATTGGTTTGAAGGCTGTGAGAGCAAACGCTTGGTTTTGAGCCAGGTACTGATGCTCACTGAAGCTGCTGTAATAGTTAAAAGAGTGCTCCCAGGGTTGACAAGGCAGCTCAGCGGACTACAGCGCCTGCTTAGGCAAGCTTAGGCAAGTGCAGGGACCACAGTTTGATCCCTGGCACCACATGACATGCCTGCCCCGCCCCCAGGGTGGGCTGAACCACCCACAGAGTCCAGGAGTAGTGGTAGACAGCTGTAATCCCAGCACTGGGGAGACAGAAAGCAAGAGGATCACCAAGAGTCCAAGGTGCGTAGTAAGACCCTGCAACAAACAAATACATTAAAAATAAAAATAAAGAACACTCCCAGGCATGTACCCAATAGTAGCCTACTGACCCAGCAAAGAACTGAAAGCAAAAGAACATCTCACTAGCACAAGTCCTTGTATTTTACACTTTTTTTTCATAGTACCTGGGATTGAACTCGGGACCTTGTGCTTGCCAGACAGGCCCTTATATTGCTGAGCTATATCCCTGGCTCTTGTATTTTGCACTGGTAGCTAATATTAATCAGGATTATAATGAGCAAAATGGGAAATTTATTGTAAAAAACTGGAAAGTTTAAAAAAGAATCACTGGAGCTGGGCATGGCAGTGCATGCCTTCTGGAGGCTAAGGCAGGAGGGTTACAAATTCCAGGCTCATTTGGGCAATGTAGAGACCCAGTAAGCCTCTGTCTGAAAAAGAAGAAAACAAGGTCAGGGATGTAGCTCAGTGCAAAGGCCTTGGGTTCAATCCTGGGCACAAAATAAAAAAAATGGCTTCAGCTTTCTCAACTGAACTGAATTGGAAAAGTCTCAGTGCCTGACACCTATCTAATTAAGCTTTTTCTAAAGCAAAGCTCTGGGTTACAGAGCCCATTTCCAGGTACCGATTTCTGAACCAGTTCCACAAGTAACTAAAAGAAGCTATGAGTCACTGTGGCTAAAAGAAGAATTTACTGGAAGGATGTAGAATGAAAGGGAATTTTGAAGCCAGGTCTTGGGAAAAAGATGTAGGAGGAGTCTAGGATCTTGGTCAAACATATACCCACCTTCTTTCATTGCATTGAAATAACCTTATTCCAGCCACTTAGAGTCTGTCTAAATCCTCCCTAGCATGTATAATTGGCTTAGTTGAGGTCAGATGGGGTGACTGTTAGTGACAGTCCTATTAAGACTACAGAGACTGGGAAGAGGCAGTCTCAGAACAGGAAGTCTGTCTCCTGGGGTAGAGGTACAGGTCCGAAGTAGAGCCTAGAACGTGGGAGGCTCTGGGTTCAATAATGAGCACTTAAAACAGCAACAAACACCAACAAAGGCAGTAACAATGACAGCCCCTGCTTCCAAATCAAGGTAAAATAGTGCTGGCCCTAGCTAGCTTGGCTACCAGAAAAGACTATAGACTGGAGAGCTTAAACAGGAGATTTTACTCATAACTCTGAATGTTGGGAGTCCAAGATCAGGAGGTCAACATGATTTGCTTCTCACAAGAGCTCTTGGGCTGGCAAGATAACTCAGCAGATTATGTGCCTGCTTAGGCAAACACAGGGATCTGTTCAATGACACCACATACTGAGCTGGCCCCACGCCAGGCATGCTGAACCACCTCAGAGACCCAGCATGGTGGTACATGCCTGTAATCCCAGCACTAGGGAGGCTGAAAACAGGGGAACAGGGAGATCACTATGAGCCCTTGTATAGTGTAGTGAGCCCCTGTACCAAATACATTATTTAAAAAGAAGCTTTTTTTCTAGCTTATAGAGAGTTGTTGCTTTTTTTTTTTTTCCTATGTCCGCAGGGGCAAGAGATAGCTCTGGTATCTTCTCCTTTTTATTGTTATTTCTTTATTTATTTATGCATTTAGTACAGGGTTTACAGGGTCTCACTACACAGATTGGACTCACAATGATCCTTCTCTTTTCAGCCTCCAAAGTGCTGGGATTACAGGCAGGCACTGCCACACCTAGTCTCAATTGCTGTCTCAGCGTGCCCTGGGACTGGGGTCGGCACAACATGCCGGGGATCACATCAAATCTCAGTCCCTGACTCTGCCTAAGCAGACGCTTTAAACCGCTGAGCTATCTGGCTGACCCCAAATATCTCTTCTTACAAACTCACTAATCCTCAGTGCTCCATCTTTATGACTGCTTAATTAACCTTAATTACCTTGAAAAAGATCCCATGTCCAAATACAGTGACATTGGAGACGGGATCTTCAGTATATTACTTTTGAGCAGAGACAAATAGTCCATAGCTCACTGGATGATAGAATATTTTAAATTGTTAGAAATTGTTTCTTAAGGACTGGGTAGGATAGCTCACACTTGTAATCCCAGCACTGAAGCTGAGACAAGAAGATTGCTGAAGTAATCTACTGCATTTTAATTCTAGAAAGGGTTAAAAAAAACATAGCTAGTAGCTTTTCCACTAGGTATTTTGCATCTGTTATCTCTCTTGGGTCTCACAAGAGTTCAACAAGAATAATATCACTATATCAATTTAAGTTTGGAAGACTGGTTTATTTTTGCCACTCCATCATCTTACATCAATATCCCTCTTGAAATTGCTTTAATTGAATTGCTTTGGTCAAGTATAGGCCAAACTTCATTTTTTATCAGAATCAGAGAAAGATTCTGATCTTCTGTAGTCTAAGAGTTTGCCTTTCAAACAGGTTTGCAGATTAGTTGGTAGATTGTACATTGAAGACGCAGTGTTGATGAGTTCTTCGAAGTTTTTAACAAGCTGACATTTAGAAGATACTTCATTCACTTTTTCACATTTCTTCTCTTTGTCTTTTTGAGACAGAGTCTCACTATGCAGGTCAGGCTGGCCTTGAGCTTACTTTTGTAGCCCAGGCTGGTCTCAAACTCATGCCAATCCTTCTGCCTCAGCCTCCCAAGTGTTGGGATTAGAGGCATGCACCTCCACACCTGGCTATTTTTTTTTGAACTGGGGATTGAACTCAGGCTCTTATGCTTGCCAGACAAGCACTTATTCTACTGAGCTATCTCCCCAGCCCATATTTCTTCTAAGAGAAGATGAAGTTGTGCTCCCACCACCAATGGATATCACTGGCAGAAAAAGTTTTGAGAAGATGAAATCTACGACATGGAATCTGAATTTTTTTTTCTGCCTGCCTTCTTTTCTTCCTTCTTCTGGAACAGCCATTTTGTTTCTGGGAAATGCTTTTAGCTTACTATGTGATCCTGGTGTATCCATCAGTCACGTGATCCATTTATTCTCCATTAGAAGTGTGCACAGGAATCAGGAGAGCCTGGCCAAATGCACAAGACTTCCTGGACACAGCAATTGGTATAGCTGGTTGGCTCAGGACATGGGCACATAGAGCCAGCCAAGATTCTTGCAAAGAATTGTGCATGATGGGAGGAAACCTACCCAGGAGTGAAGCTAACTCAGAAGCTACAGAACCTAAAGATGAAGGCAGAGAGGAATTCTGATGTTCTTGCCCCTAGCATCAGAAGCTTCTCTCACCTTTAGGTTGTCCAATAGACTTTCTTGAGTCAAGAGAGACTATTTCAATCTTGCTGAGTTTCTACTTCCTGCAACCACGGTGAGACTATAAAGCATGTCCGCCTTGCTCGACTCCACCCCCAGTGCTTAGTGCTAGTACCTGTTCAGAATGAACAGAGAGATTGCTCATTGCACAAGTGCTGTGCTGGTCCTCATAATTCACCAGAACACCTGGCTTGCTAGGCTTAGTGGCACATGCGTGCAATACTGGCTGTCCCAGAGGCTGGGGTGGGAGGATCACAAGTTCAGGGCCAGCCTGGGCAAATGAGGGAAGTGTTCTCCCAGAATAAAATAAAAAAAAAGGCTGGGTATGTAGTTCTGTGCTCCCTGGGTCCAATCCCTAGTACCACCTCCAACTAAACTAACAATATCAGCAAGCAAACAGAAATATGAGTGGAGGGATTGATATGATGAAGTAGTTCGTATGCTTGAAACCCTATCTTCTATAAAATTAACAGATGCTAATAATAAGAGTAAAATCCACTTATGGATGTACAAAGTTACTTTCCAGTAACTTTTCAGGGAAACTGCTTTTCAATCTGTCTTGTGTTTGTAATAGATATGAAATGAGAATAGTAATTCAGAGTGTACACTCTGGGTTAGGAGGAATTGGGTTTTAATTGTGGCTTTATAGTTTGCTACTAAGTTTCTAAACTCATGGAAGCTCAAATTTTCCATTTGTAAAATGAGAATAATAATATTATTTGTGAAGCAATTCACACTTTGTCTCCTCCGTTCACTTTCATTGGTGATGCCCACAGTGGGCACCTGCTGTGGGCAAAGCCAGGGAGAGCGCCTGCGCCTCAGCAGAGTTAGGTTGATTCTGCTTGGCATGAAAGCCCACAGAGGTGGATAGCTGTCTAGAGCACTGTCCAGGGCTATTGCCAGGGAGCGAGCAAAGCACCCAGAACTGTGGCTGGGCCCCAGTGCCGGAGTCCTCCTGCTTCTGTCCTCCCCAGCCCATTGGTAAAGCTCTACTAATCTGTGAGCCAGCCCAGAGCCTTCCTATAAATCTTTCCGGTTTGCATAAAATACAATTCATGAGCCTTAATGAATGAATTCACCTCAAATTTTTGTTTGTTTGTTACCTGAAATCGAACTCAGGACCTTGCACTTGCCAGTGAGGCACTTGTGCCACTGAGCTATATCCCCAGCCGCCTCAAATGTTTGAGTAGTGAATTAAATAAGACAATATGGATCAGGTAATTGGCACATTGCTGGAAACCACATAAATGCTTAATCGATGTTATCTAGAATTATTAGTACAATTGGCTTCTTACTCAGTGAATCCTACATAAACAAGTAAACTCTCATTTGTTACTGAAAATCAGCTATGTAGAGTTGTCCATCTATGCCTATGCTTTTACCAATGTTTAGAATCAGATGGCAAAGTTGTGTTTCAATAGGCTGGCGTGAGGAGGCAGAGCCTGAGACTGAAATTACTATTTTTGCTAGTCACAGTTCCTTAGTGCATCACACTAACTTTCTTTTGACTGACAGAGTTATGATGTTTCCATTGTTTCTCACCATGAGCTTTCTAAAAGCAGACAGGTCTCAATAATCAAAACATCTAAATTTAATTTTATGTGTGCCGTGTGTCCAACATGTCTGTCAGAGGAATGGTGGGTGATGCCCAGGATGTCAGGCGCCCCAAATGTCAGGTCCTGCCTTGGCCTGAACATGCCTTGTTCTTTCCGAAACCCATCTTGAAATTTGATGGCCATAATAGCAATGCTGAGAGGTGGGACCTTTGAGAAGTGCTCAGGTTGTTACCGGGGATTTATGCCTTCCTTGAAGATGGCCTCACTCTGAGGTATTAAATTGGTCATTTAAGTGGGGGTTACTGTAAAGTGAAGCCATCCCTTGTGCTTTGTCCCTTCCGCTTATGGGATGACAAAGAACAAAGCCTTCTCCAGATGCTGCCACTCAGTCCTTTTGACTTCTGACCTCTAGAACTGTGCACCAAAATGAACTTCTTTCCTTACAATTGGCCATCTCATGTGTTCCATTGCAACAACAGAAAATAAGTGCACAGATCTCAATGTTTGGAGGCTGTGCATAATAACTAGTATGGACAAGGTGCCTGCAGATGCGGCTCTGCAGACCTAAGAGTAATCCTAAGGGCCTTAGAGAAGGGAGACAAGAGGAAGCTTTCTTGTGCTCAGAAGAGTAGAGGACTGAACACCGAGGTAAGATTAGAGTGATGTGGCTACAAATTGAGCAATATTGGTGGTCACCAGAAACCAGAAACATCAAGCAGTAAATTCTCCCCTGAAGCTTCCTGAGAGAGCAGTGCATGCCTGATACATAGATTTGTCTAGGGAAAGTGATCTTGAATTTCTGGCCTTGAGCACAATGACAGAATACATTTCTGTGGTTTGAAGTCACCAAGAGTTATGGTTTCTCTCAGGGTGTCCCCTCAAGAGCCTCATACAGTCATGGAGGGCTTTTCTACTGTTTGTGATGGACTCATGGTCCAGTGCTTCGATTATGAATGTGACAGAAACACCTGACCTAGGACAGGCAGCCTGCGTACAACATAGGGCACAGAAAGGGGCTTGCTGTCCTTGTTGCTTTGGCCAGCTTGTGCCTGTGAAGCCACCTTGACTTGGAGCCAGCCACCGATTATAGACTGGAACCTCTGTAAACCACGAGCTGCATACATCTTTCCTTTTTTAACACTGGGTGTCCATTATTTTGTCTCAGAAAGGAGAAAAGTGACTAAGATGCCGAGTCTGTGGCACTTTGTTGTATCAGCAATAAGAAACGAGTACATAAAAAAAAAAAAAAAGAAAAAAGAAACGAGTACATTATCCTAATAATTGTTTCAGTTCCATGGAAAATCTGTTACCAACTGCTATAATAGACACAAACTTGACTTCATTTGTGCGGTGTACTCTGCTCTTTCCTGTGGTACTGGTGCTCCAAAACAGCCAGGAAGAGTTGCTGCTATTCAGCGTTGCCTCTTCCTGGGATGCTGCTCGCGTTCTCCTTAGCAGGCACCCAGGTTCATGCCCTGTGCCTCTGCTCCAAATCACATCGTCCCTGAATCAGACTTGTAACCCCAAAGTGATTGAGGCTCCTTTGAAAAGAGGAATAGAGAGTGTGGGTGAGTACCTAGCTGGGCTTCCCTCCTCCCCACACCTTCTTCAGGGCAGAGGTGTGGCTCACTGCACAAGGGTTCAGTGGCAAGTGAGGTCAGAGCTTCTAGACCGTTGTCATGGACACCTCTCTGTTTTCCAATTCTCTCTGACTAATACAATGATCCTTTTACTTTTTTCTGATGCTTTGAAATGTTATCCATGTATTTATGAGAACAATTTAGACAAGGAAAAATGTGCAACAAAACATTCAGCTTCTTTCTGCCTATTTTCACATTCTCTCCTTCTATAAACTGAACCAGTGTTGAAAATATGCCCAACATCCATTCCCAGAACTGATGTTTTCTTTTAGATGTTTCTTGAAATGCACTTCATTATGTATTTACATACAATATGTGCATTTGCACATATACAAACACAGAGAACTTGCTTTTATTTTTGGAGACAGGGTCTCTCTGTGTTCCAGGCTGGCCTTACAGTCACTCTGTAGCCCAGGCTGGCCTCAAATTTGTGGTGATCCTCCTGCATCAGTCTCAGTGCAAGGCCTATAGTTATGTGGCAATGGGACTGGAAGACACAAACGGCTTTTAAAAAGCATAAAAAGGCTGGGTGTAGCGGAGTACACTTGTAATGCCCATACTCAGGAGCAGGAGAATTGCTGTGCGTTTGAGGTCAGCCTGGCTTGCATAGTGAGTTCAAGGTTAGCCTAACCTACATAGCAGAGAATCTGCCCTGAAATTACCAAGGTAAATATATTTTGGTACAGCATCTCACTATGCAGCTCAGACTCATAGTAATCCTCCTGTCTCAGCCTCCCCAGAGTTGGAATTACAAGCGTGCGCCACCCCACCCAATTTCAGTGGCTGGCACAACCCAGAGCCATCATGGCATGTCGTACTGGGGATCGAACCCAGTGTTAGGTATGAACCCACTCAGTTGACCAGACCAGGCATTCTGACTGGAGAGTTCCTGAGGATAGCAAGCGGGTTAGCTATCTAGGAGACCAGGACAGCTTCGAATAAAGTGGGGTCAAGAAATTTTATAGGATCTTTTAGGGAGGGTGATTGGGGGCTAGAACAACTGAGGGAGAACTAATCTTGGCAGGGCTCCCTGGTCTGTGGAGGATCTTTAATGTTAACAAAGGAGAGTTTCTGTGGTTGCTTGCCCAGGTCAAAGTCAGGTGGACCTGTTCTGTGGTTTTGGGTTTGGCTCTGTGTGGGGCCAATGGGGAGAGAGTTTTGGGGCAAGGCGCTTAGGAAACCAAGAGGGAGAGTGTTTGGGGCAGGGTGTCTGGGAAACTTTGAATCCTGACCTAACACTCAAGTCCTTGCACTTGTCAGGTAGGCACTTGGACTGCCAAACTATTTCCCTGGCCTTCAGGTAAAGAAACTAAAAAAAAAAAAAAAAAATCATAACAGTCATGGGGAAAGACTGCAGGACAAATCAGTACAACTCTGTTGTGTTATGTCAAGATTAGAGCCAAGGGGCTGGCCAGATAGCTCAACAGATTAAAGCACCTGCTAAGGCAGACCCAGGGACCTGGGATCAATCCCAGCATGCCATGTCATGCCAGCCCCACCCCTGGGGCATACTGAAATGGAAATTAAGACTGGTGTGGTGGCATGCACTTACAATCCCAGCACTAGGGTGGTTGAAAACAGGAGGATCGCTACAATTCTGATCTGTGTAATGAGACCCTGTACTAAAAAAAAAAAAAGATTAGAACCAAGACTAAGAAAAGCAACATGCCCCTTTGAGATGGGAACATTCAGGTGGGTGAGTTCATTTAATCTTTTGAACTTCAGGCCTCTCTGAATAGCCTGGTCTGCTGGTCTGCAGAAGGGCCAACCTTCATCACTTTATGAGAGCTGGCGTACCCTCCTTGCTGAAGACAGGGTGAGGCCTTTTCTTCTAGGGTGTCGTGTGCATTCTCCAGCATCTACCTTTATTCCTCTTTTCAGACGCTTGACTTATACAAGGGCTGAACTCTTGTTTAACACAGTTGAGGACGTCTGGGCCTTTAATGAGGAGGGAAATATGCTCTACCCAAAGTAGTTGCACCACCTAACCTGGGTGTGTTAGTGGGAGATGGGGAAATATTATTGGAACTGGATTCAGCAAATGTGCCATCAAGTAGGCTGGAAATACACACGGGGTGAGTTTATTGATTGGGACATTCTCCTTAAATATAAGATTGAGTATTTGTGAAGGATACAGAGAGATGTTATGAACTCATTACTATTATGGATTCTATGGATTAACATGGCCTGGAGTACATGGTACATGGCTACTGACTGACTTGATGAAAGCATTCTTTCTTATTAATTAATTAATTAATTAATTTTTTTGACGTGATTTTGGCTTGTATTTAGCTTGGTCTTGAATTCACTATGAAACTCAGGCTGGCCTTGAACTTGCAGGAAATCTTGCTTAAGCCTCCAGAGTGCTTGAATTACAGGCATGTGACATTATGCTGAGCTACAGAAGCATTTTGTAAAAAATATCTTTGAATAGAAAGTAAGATTAGAATTTTTATTTACATGGAATGAGTTACAATACACATACAGTTTTTTCTTAAAGCTATGTTAATTCCTCTTCTTCTGACAGTAACCAAACACAGAGATCTAGACCATCAGTATATCCCATAAAATTTCACAATGACCCACCCCATCACGATATTCTGCTAACTGGGGCTAGTGAACGAGAAGAGGCTACAGCGCTAGAGGGCCTACTTAGACACAAGCACCATAGGAGATGAGGAAAAAAGCCAGGAGCCTGACATGAAAGGAAAATTTTAAGACTCCTGTAGTCACAGTGTGTCAGATCACACTTTCAGATAAAAGACAATTATTACATCTTGTATCTCCCTCTGTAAAGGAGGAACCTTATCCCCAATGTCCTTAATCCTAGAGATGGTGTGTTCTACACTAGGGAATGCTTCTCGAGCCCATGTGCCAAGTGACAGGAAATGTTGTCAGCAGTAAGAAAATCCCAGTGCAAGAAAGAGCTCTGCAGCAAACTCAAGCTACAGTTCAGCAGCCCTGCTGTTGGGCAATAGTACTGTGGAGGTGCTGGGGTTTTAGAGGCCTCACTGGTAGGAGAAGACGTACTGTGACGATGGACTTTGTGACAATCCACGGCAAGAAGCAACAGTGTCGGCTCCTAGGACTCTGGAGCAAGCGGAATTGTGTACTTAAAAAGCACAAAACTCTTGGCACACTGCTGGGCTTTGGTCACCGAATGATCACACTTTCAGAACTGTCCATTATAAGTTGGGCTCCCACAGAGCCCCAAAGCCATAACACTGTTTGAGTCCTTTAGCTGCTTATTGGAAAAGAAAAAGGAAAGACATGAGCCCCAAGCACGAGAAGGACTAGAGAGAAAAAAAATAAAAAATAAAAAAACTGTCCAATTCTAATTTTCTTTTTGTATTAAGATTCAACTATGGATGTATACAAAACAAAATAAAAGAAGATAACTTTTCTCCCCCCCAAAAAAAATAAGAAAGGCAAAATAGCCATGCAGCCTAGATACCTGTGAGCTTTGTCACTGTGTACCACACTCTCTCTGTCACCTCACTATGTCTGTGGGGGAAGTCTCTTCTGACAATTTGATGAAAAAAGCAAAACTGGAAGCATGGCTTACTAACAGCAGTTTAGGTGTGGGTGTTTAACAGTGGAAGCCACTGTACTATACATGGCTTTTAAAGACAGCAGGGGGTGCGGCAGGAAATGCCCTTCGGCCAGTCTCTTAGTTGCCCAGGCAACGGTTCCCGTTAGAGTTCCCGATACTACAGCCTCCTAGAAATGGCTGGTCACTGTGGTGTATGTTGTTAGAACCAGGCAAGACAGCCGAGTACTCTGCTTCTTGCTTGCAACCCCATAAACCTCCTTCCTGAGCCTTCAGGGCCTGACATTTTGGGGAACAATTGATTCCCTGTCAGTGCTCATCGATGTAAAAATAAATCTGCCTCCAAATCTTGGGTGTTATTTGGGTGTTTCTGCTTGCTGTTGCAAGGGAAAATCTTCCTAATGAAATATTCAGGAAGATTCACCTGTTCATTCACTTTGTGAAACAGTTCAAGTGGTTTGACGTTGGTGTAAATACAGACTCATGGGTAAAGACCCTTGAAAGAGCAAAACTGAAAGAATGAGGCAGAGAGGTGCTTGAATGAGTGAGAATGGAGAAGAAGCAAAAAATGTGTGTATCACATATCAATACCTAGTAGAGGACATTAACCATGGAGGAAGATCTACCAACCAAGTATATGAGACCACTCCGCCAATCCCAGTACAGGCTCAGTTGGTAGGTGGCTGGAGTGGCTGTGGTAGGAGACACGGGTGCTGTATGTGGGTTCTGCAGCATGAGTCCTATCCACCAAGCTGACAGAGGTATCGCTGCACTGAAGGACCGCTTGCCAGATGCAGGTCTCAGTGCTTGGCGCTGTCATAGCACTGTCCTCCCGGCAATATTTCAGTTGCAAGTTAACTATGTAGAGACTCATTTCCCCTGCGATAGCTAGAGGCTTATTCTAATTAGGATGAACACATCTTCTGGAGTATGTTTGTTTTCCCTGCCTGTCAGACCTCAGCCACCACCATTATCCAAGGACTTAGGGAATGTTTCATCAGTGGGAGAGAATTCTGCATAATGTCATGTCAGAACAGGGAGTCTATTTTCCTAAAAAGAGGTACCAGGATGGTTCTATGACCACTGGGTCTGCTGCTGACCTCAGTTATACCACTGAGAAGCCAGAAGCTTAATGGAACACTGAGACGGCCAGCTGAAGATGGTGGGAATGCCAGCCTCACAGCAGCCCCATGGAAACAAGAACTCCACTCTCCATAGCAGCTATCATGTTACTGGAAATTGGTAGTGGTCAGTTGGCACCTGCTAGAAGGGCTAATAAGAGTGTTATGTGGCACCGTGTGCCCAATTTGAATAATCCACTGTTCCAGGAACCAAGGGGTAGAGGAACAAGCGACTCCCCATAGCACTGTCGCTTCCAGTGATCCACAGGTGTGCTTTCTCTTCCCTGATCCAGGACCTGTAGGGGTGGAGGTCCTAGTGATCCTAGGGAGCCCATTTTTACGAGGGAATTCACATGTCCCACTGAAAAATAGATAATCAATGTCCCTTAATCATTCTCCATGTCCCAAAGTGTTGTGTCCCTGGAGGAGGGGAGTTGCTGTGTTGGCACAGAGTGTAGGTCATGATCTTCAGGTGGCAGTGGAGCAGCTCTTACATGATACAGGCAGGATACGTATGTGTGATGCCAGTTCATGCGTGTTCTTATTTTAATTCCTTTGCTCACTTGTGATGGTAAGTGGACCTGTTAGCAACTGTGGCCTGAAAAGCTGTGGTGTCTTAGCCTCAGGTCTGAGGGCTTTGGTCGAGCTATGAGGTCAGTTGCCAAAGCCATCAGAAGTAGTGCTGAGGTAAAAGGAATCTAGAGCAGATAGTGGAGGAAAAGATGATTGATGATATATATTCGTTATGGTCCTGAAACCAGCATTAGTAGAGGGGGCCAGAGTGGCAGCTGTTTCTGTTCTGCCATGTCAGGATACAGTGAGAATTTGGCAATCTGAAACCTAAAACAGGGGTCTATTCTTTTCTTCTAAAACTGGGGTTTATTCTTTTAAAATAAATAAATTTCTTTTCTTTCTTTCTTTCTTTCTTTCTTTCTTTCTTTCTTTCTTTCTTTCTTTCTTTCTTTCGGTTTAACCCAGGACTTCAATTCTTTTTTTTTTTTTTTTTTTGTACCAGGGATTGAACTTGGGACCTTACGCTTGTTAGGCAGGCACTTACGCTGCTGAGCTCCCTGGCCCAGGGTCTCACACATCATAGGTAAGTGCTCTACTACTAAGCTATGCCCCTAATCCTTTTATAATAAATCTTGAGCTGGTGTGATAGCTCAGCAGACTAAGTGCCTGCTTAGGCAAGCGCAGGAACTGAGTTCAAAACTGGGTGTGGTGGCACATGCCTGTAATCCCAGTGCTGGGGAGGCTGAGACAGGAGGATCACTATGAGTCTGAGCTGTGTAATGAGATCCTGTACCAAATACATAAATAAATCTAATTTTGATACAGGATATCACTAAATTGTCCATATTGCTCAGAAATTATGATTCTCCTGCCTCAACCTTTTGAGTAGCAAGAATTATAGGCATGGAGTACCTGGCCCAACTTCTTTTTTATTTATTTATTTATTTATTTATTTATTTATTTATTTATTTATTTATTTATTTATTTTGTGGTACCAGGGATCAAACTCAGGACCTTGCACTTGCCAGGCAAGCACTTATTCCACTGAGCTATCTCCCCTGCACCTCCACCCACCCAACTTCTTAAAATCTTTTTTAGGGCAAAGAGGTTCCTTAGAATCCAAATGTATGTAAAGAAATGCAGTTAAGGGACATGAAAAGTTGTGGCGGCTGTGAACATGAGTCATAGAGATCTCTTTCAGTAGCTGACTGGTGCCTCTGTCAGATCCTCCAGGGAGCTGCAGACAGCTTCCCTGCCAAGGACACACCTTTCCAGGCTTGTTCACAGCAATAACTCATAGGAATATAAAGGTCCAGCCAACTGGAATCGCTATACAGCAGCTTTAACTGCGATCAGGCTGGGCTGCTATGACAAATTACCATAGATTGAGTAGTTGAGAACTGTAATTTTTTTCTCTCAGGTTGGGAGACTAGAGTGGGATCAGGATACCAGTACGAGTGGGATTTAGTGAGACTCCTGTTTTAGGTTTCAGATTGCCAAATTCTCACTGTATCCTGACATGGCAGAACAGAAACAGCTGCCACTCTGGCCCCTTCTTACAGGGCATGAGTTCTCTTCATGGGGACTCATCTTCATGCCCTCTCAAAGATCTCCCCTCAACATATGAACTGGGTGGGTACAAACGTTAAGTCTGGTACAATTTTCCTTTCCAGTCCAGAGCTCCAGTGGGCTTTGTCAAGAATTTTCCAGGACACTGTGTTAGTTTTTACCTTTCCCCTCTGCAGAACCATACCTTCTTGTCTTTGGTTCCGTGGGTGGACTCTTAATAAATATTCTTAATTGGACTGCCTCAGAGCCTGCTTACAGAGAACACACTGTGTAGCACCCTTTCTAGCCCTCCATCTGCCTTGCGGGTGTGAAGAAGGCATACTCTGTGTGCACCGTGTGGAAACGTGTCAAGCAGACCAAGAAAATGGAAGTACGTACATAGGAAGAACAAGCAAAGCTAGGGGATCC
>PVKN010022549.1:0-15116 GCA_004027915.1 Capromys pilorides
CAAGGAATGATATTAAATTAGTGAACTTACAAATATCTACAAAGAAAATGCCAGGTCCAAATGTCTTCATTATTGAATTCCCTCAAACAACAAATGAGATGATACGAATTTTCACAAACTCTTCCAAGGAAATAGGAGAGAAAGGGACTCTTCGAGGCTCACTTATACAGGCAATATTATCTTGATAGCCTAACAGATGAGACAGGGCAAGAAAACTACAGGCTGGTATTATAGATATGTGAGATACTGAGGCCCTGCCTCTTTCTATCAAAAGATAGAAACAGGAGCTCCTCCCTCCTAGAGTCTACTCCACTCTAGGTGACCCCTCTCAAACACACAAAAATTACAAAAAATGCCTGTTCAGCTTAAATTTTGGAAACATAGGTATGGAGCAAGCTAGCTTACCAATAGCCAAGGATTTTCTGTTCCTCCCACTCTGTCCCTTCCCACTCTTCCTTCCCCTCAGTAGCCCTCACACCTTCCGTCGTGCTGCTTAAACTAGCCACACATGATAGATTATAAGTCATGGAATTCAGCCAATGACTTTAACAGATAGCTGCTTGCCATGGGTGCAGGCTTAAAAACTCTGTTTCCCATCCTTAAGGGTGAGACTGCTGCCTCTTGACTGAGTGCACCCACATCATTCTGCAGAAGTGAACTTTGAACTTCGCCTCGTCCAGTTCTCTTGCTTGCTGAGCACAGCTTTATGGCCCCAACATTGGGAGCCTGGGGGCTCATTTCTAACAGATAGACACAAATATCCTCAACTAACAAATACCATACCAAAAATGACATACCACCACCACATAGGATTTATTGCAACATTTGTTTAATACCTAAAACCATTTAATGTGATACACAATATCAGTAGAATAAAAGCCCAAATCATAGAATCTTCTCAGTAGACACTGAAAGAACATCTGACAAAGCCCAACATCTTTTCATGATGAAATACTCAACAAAATGTAACAGAAAGGATCGTCTCCAAGGTAATAGAAATCTACACAAAACTCTGCAGCTGTCACAATTATGAAAGACAGAATGAAAGCTTTCCTCTAAGATCTGAAGCAAGGGATAGATATTAGTACATGTTGCTTCCAGTCCATTGTATTAGAGGTTCTAGCCAGAGTATTTAGGTAACAATGTGAAGTAAAAAGTATCCAGATTGGAAAGGAAGAAACTATCTCCTTCTGCAAATGATGTAATTTTTCTTACAGAAAGTCCTAAGGAACTCACTGAAAAAATTTAAAAAGTAAAATATTAAATGAGTTCAGCAGCTGGGGAGATAGCTCAGCAATCTAAGCACTTGCCTGGCAAGCACAAGGACCTGGATTCCATCCCCAGTCCTGCATGCTGTGCTGGCCCCTGAAATCAGGTGTGGTGGTGCCCACCTGTAGCCCCTGCACTGGGGAGGCTGAGGCAGGAAGATCACTATGAACCTGAGCTGCATAGTGGGACCCTGTAAAAAATAATTAAACAAACAAACAAATAAATAAATAAACGATTTTAAAAACTTAAAGGGAGTTCATCATGTGTGCAGAATAAAAAATCAATTTTATTTCTTTATAGCTACAATGTACAACCCAAATGAAAAATAAAGAAAGTAACTCTACTTACAATAGCTTTAACAGTAATAATTTTACAGAAGTGTAAAACTTGCTGCTGCACTTGGCATCTTAGATGTCCCCCAGGGGACTTTGTGTTAAGGGCTTAGTCCCCAGCTTGACATTTTTGGGAACTGGTAGAGCTATAAGATGGGCTCCAGAGAGGTCTTCTGGCAGCTGTGGTAACCCCTTGGGGGAGATGGTTGAGCCTGGGCCTCCCTTCTCCTCTTTGTCACATTCAAGCTGTGGCATTTGCTCTACTACATGCTCCCTGCCATGATGTGCCATCTTTTAAAATTTTTATAACTGTTTTTGATAAATTTTGCTTGTGTATGTCTGGTAATCTGAACAACTACTATGAAGACGTTATGCAATGTAACAATCATTGTTGAATTCCTATGATTTTGTTTAGTGAAATTCTGTATTTTTTCTAATTTTTTTTTAAAACTATTATTTTCTTTTAAGAAATGATTTTTTTTAAAAAAGTAATGGATTAGTTGACCATGGACTGAACACCTCCAAGCTGTGAGCCCAGGGAAGCCTTTATGCTCTGTAAAGGCTCTTTCACTCATTAATTTTTAGGGGACATTGTTTAAGAACTTTAAGGAGAAAACAGCCCAGCCAGTGCAGTGCTGGTACAATCAAAGTCCAGAACAAATGCAGCTGGGAGGAAAATCAAGGTGAAAATGAGGAAGGTGTACTGCAAAGGGAAGGCTTTTCTTTTCTCCCTCTAACCCAGGGATTAGCACAAGAGTTCTTAGAAAAAAAAAATCACTCCCACAAAGGATAGATTTGTAGATGCTAGACACAAGAGCATCAGTACAGGACAGAAGCCAGAAAGGACAACAGTGAGCTAGCTGGAAGTAAAGGAAAATTGATTTATATGATGCAAGTAAATGATTTCTGATCCAAGACACAAAGGACATAGGAAAATCAAACCAAATGAGAAATACAAGAAGATAACATACTCTCTGGTTGTATTCCCTAAGAGTCATTAATGTGCATATAAGATCATGCCTTCAGGACAGTAGGCAACCATGGACTAGGCAGGATAGTGACGCTATTGGATCAAGTGAGGGATGGGAGCTAATCCTCTTGGAGATTACTGACTCTGAATTGTGACCAAAACTAAATCATAAGCAAAAATCACTGAAGTGATGCATTTTTTCCCCACTTACAGTGCCTTACTCTAGGCACATGGGGACTGGCAAATCAATGTGGTTATTAAACTTTTGGTTTTGCTTAGTGTACTGTGCAAGCCACCTGCTTGTTTCTTCTTGACTCAGCAGAGGTAAGAGAATTAGGCGTCTGTAGCACTGCCAACCTCAGGCAAGAGCAATGGCTTTGGAGGAGGTGTGAAAGTACAACAGACCCCTGCTCATGGCTGCCAGCAGATTTGGGGCTCAGGCAGTTATTCTTGTGATAGAAGCTGAGGCCATCTGAGAACTGTGATTGACAATGGTTCCATCAAACAAATCAGGGTCTACTAGGTACTAGGTCCTTGGAGGCCCATATAGGAATCCGATGATCAGTCTCCCTTTAGAAGGCCCCTGGCCAGTAGAGGAGAGGGCTTCATTTTATTCAATTTTCAGCATTTTAGCTGACCTTGAGGATAGAGCTTGAGGGAATGGGTTCTAGAACTTAAGACACTTCAAGGAGATCCTTTAAATTCATGAGACCTAGGTTATAGGAAGGCCTCTCCTCCATGCCTATTTCCCAGAGTTTTCAGGGTACAAGTAACCTGAGATTTGAGTGATGAGTAGGTTGTGCGTGTGATAACTGCACTTGCTCAGTTTCCGTACTGTTCTTGACTCATGCTGTGCTATTATCCCTCTGGTGCAAATTGGCCATACTCCTTCCTGTGATTCCATTGCTTCACCTTGAGAATTTGACTCTGTACAATAGCTGACCCAACAGTAAATTAGATGCAGCCATTATTTACTGACTGACCTGATGAATGAGTGCCTATTTATTTGTGTGTGGTATGGGGCAGCGGTGGGTGTGGGGGATGTATGTTTACAGGGGATTGAACCCTAGGCCTTCACACTAAGTTACATTGCAGCCCTTTTTTCATAGTGTTGTACTTATTTTATTTTAAGATAGAAGAGATTCTTGTAAGTTGCTCAAGCTCAAGGAGAACTCAAATTTGTGATTCTCTTCAGCATCTCAAGTGGTGGGATTACAGATATGTGCTTCCAAACCAATGGATTTATAAATATTTTATCCAGATGCCGTCTTCAGCCTCTGTCTTCGTTTCTCAGTGAATCAGAGGTGAATACATACTAGGTAGTAAGTTCAGTAATCTCATTTCTAGCTCCAGTTCTCTGACCGACTAGGTATGAGCCATTATGATTGTCTTGCTGAGTTTTCGTATCTGTACTGAAAGGAAACAAGTACTAAGATCCCTCCCAGCTGTACCATCTGTGATTTCACATAAGCAATGGAAATATCCTTTTATAGGACCCTTAGGGAGAGTATTTAATTGTTTTCAAAGTGACCAGGCAATGTTCAATGACTGTCAGGGGCCGTTACAACAACACTGTATGCATAGAAGGAACTTCAGGATGCCCCCTGTGAGTGCTCTTTGATGGGTTAAGTGATTATTTCTCAGACCCCCGTGGTCTGCGGCAATGCTTCTCCCATGTTAACATGCATATGAGTGACAGGAGGACTTCATTAAAATGCAATTTTGATTCAGGTCTGAGGGTAGTACTGGAAAGTCTCTATGTCTTACAAGCACCTAGGTTAGTGGTAGCAAACCTATGGCATGTGTGTTGTGTTTCTCTTTTAAGAGAAAAGATGTTAATGCAGAGTTGGTTTTGCTAAACTAAAACCTGAGTATTCAGCTATACTTGCAATTGGAACTTCACCCTATATAGGTAGGCTTGGAGGTGCAGCTTGGACTGAGTCTCTGAAAGGTTTCACCACCGCCATCCTAGGTGATGCTGGTATGAACCACAAGTTGAGTAGCAAGATTCTAGAGGGTTTTGATAAGGAAGCATGAAGCCAGTTTAGAAGGCTTGATACTATATTGGAGAGCAAGCAAAATTTCAACTGATTTTTGTTCACCTCAAGTAGTTGCTCAAAGTAGGTGCTAAGGGCTGGTGAGATAGCTCAGCAGACTAACATTTGCTTAGGCAAGCACAGGGGCCAGGGTTCAATCTCAGACACCACATACCATGCCGGTCCTGCCCCCTGGGCTTGCTGAGCCAGCGATAGAGTCTGGGTGTGGTGTTGCACACCTATAATCCCAGCACTAGGGAGGCTGAAAACAGGAAGATCACTACTAGTCTGAGCTGTGTAGTGAGACCCTGCACATAAAACAAACAAACAAAAAAACCAACCAAAGCAAGTGCTCAGAAGCAGCTGATCACTAAAGAATCTTAGCCTTTTGCTGAAGTTTCAAAGAGGTTATATCTCTTTCCTTTTTTAACCAACCAAATCAGTACAGTCCAAATGACTTCCCTATCTTCAATATCACATGCCATCTGCCTGTCAGTAATATTTTTCTGGATCTCTTAGACCAATTTTAATGGAATATCTACAACAGGGTGTTTTAAAACTCAGAACTTCTTTTATCCCAACTCTGCCACAGCTGGAATGAGTTAATGTGATTCCACAGAGCAGTGTGGAGATGGTGTGGGTGCAGAGATGCAGGCTTTCATGTGGAGATTTCATAAAGCATGCCTTCTATACCACTTCATCACTTGCACCTGTACAAGTATCATTACTATGTGATCTTTGGTTGAGAGAGAATATACACTTTTTAATTGCACTAAAAAAAACCCTAATCTCATTCCTATGTGTCTATATGACACCCTCCAAGGAGGCATATTATCCTTTAAAAATGGGAAAGAAGCACATAGTGGTCTAATGAAAAAGGCATTCAAGTTAGGGTAGCATACTGGGGATAGCGCATTCATTTTGTGACAGTCAAGAAAGCAGAATTAGCTCTGAGGCTCACACCTATCCCTGGTTTCTCTCCTAACGACATGAAATTCATATGGGTCGCTCTCTGATGAGTGATTTACGTAGCTAAAGTGAAAACACCAAAACATGTTCATCAATTTAAATTCTGACTTGCATAATGTGTTTCTTCCTGCGTAAAGTGTGCATCACTTTTAAGCAATGCTAGTCGCATCATAAATATTTCAGCTGCCAAAGTTTGCAACATGTTTCTTTGACCTGGCCCTAAATCAGTCAATAAGTAATAACAGCGGCCCAGACTTGATGGTCTGAGGACTGCGGCAATCCACATAATTATAATTCTTAAGATAGGTATTTATCAAAATAACATAGAACCCACAAAAGAAAGGCACTGATGAGACCCAAGCCCTATAGCAGTGATGGCAATGTTCTAGAGCTTTCCATGATGACAAACAACCCATGGCAGCATGTATGCCACAGGCTCACCACCATTGCCCTGTACTAACCACTTACAGTGAGGATTTGCTGTCTAGTTCTGATGGACAGAGCTGGACTCATGGTAGAGTGACAAGGCAAGTGTGTTCTTCCCTCTAGTTCAATGAACAATCCATTTGCAAGGATATAGTTCAATTGTGGATCATAGATCATTAGAACTGGAAGGAATGGTAGAAAATTTCCACCCCAAACTATTATTTCATAGACAAGAAACCTAAAACTCCACAGAACTGAACTGATTTTCCCAAAGTTGCAACATTACAGTATCCAGATTTCCAAGGCTGTTAGGCCAGTGCTGTACAAGAGGGCATCTGACTTCTATCTAGCAAAGCCGTAGGACTTTTCAATTTAGTGGACCATTACCATTTATCCCAGTAGTTTTTTTGTGTCTTTGACACCAAAGAAAAAATGAGTTAGCCAATTAAAGAGCACTACTTAGCATTTACTCGTAACATGAAATACATACTAAGGGCCGGCCAGATAGCTCAGTGGATTAAAGCACCTGCTTAGGCAGGTGCAGGGACCAGAGTTCGATTCCTGGCTTGCCATACCAGTCTTGCCCCTGGGGTGCACTGAGAGGGTGATTGAGACTGGTCACGGTGGCACGTGCCTGTAACTCCAGCACTTGGGAGGCTGAAAACAGGAGGATAACTATGAGTCTGATCTGTGTAGTGAGACCTTGTAGACTCTGTACTAAACACAAAAACAAAACAAAACAAAACAAAAAATATGCTAATTTAACCTACTCTGTGCCAGGTACTCAAATGACTAAATCTTTGAGAAGCCACTGAACCTTCCCATTGGAAGTTCTAAACTCGTTTCTCCATAACTCAGGAATATTCAGCACTACCAAAGCCTACTGCTTTGAGTCTAATCCAAGTGGGCCTGCCGGATGCCATAAATAAGAGGATAACTGAGAACAGCATAACATCAAGAGGGTTATGAATACCTGAATACACTGCCAAGTGCTTTTTTATCCATATATTGTCACTAAGTTAGGCAATACTGTAGTGAAGTACTGTCCCTTTTACTTTTTGTGGAAAACATAATATAGAATTTGGAAATGTTCTATGAAGTTAGACCAAGAGTTGGAGTTAAGATGTGAAAACAGGTAAATTCAACCCAAAGGCAACATAAATTTCTGTGCCAATGCAATTAAAACATTGGGTCATGAGCATTGGGCTACATACAATGGGGCAACTTTGACTCTAAAGTACCAAAGGTGGGGTTCATCTGGCCACTATGGCAGTTTCTACCTCCTTGTTAGCTATCTAAGTTTGCACCTGCATGTTAGGTATTTTTTTTTATTTTTCTCTATAAGTCCTGGTCTCAGTAATGCTAGGATTTGATTTGGGGTGAAATTTTGGTCTGAGAACTGACAGAAAGAAAAACAAGTGACAGGAAATGCAAAGAAGGCAGAAGAACATCTGAAGAATTTTTCCTAGTAAAACAGCAGTAACAAAAATGCGGGACATATGTGTTATATAATCACAATTAAGACTTGAATTCCCTAGAAATCTGAAGGTCACTTTCAATTTGCTTACAGACTGCTGTGGTCCGTGCCCCACAGTTCATGTGCTGGTGGCTTGGGATTCTGTGTGGCAACATGAAGAGTGATGGGTCCTTTGAGATGTTGGGGCTAGAGAAGGGTCATTAGTTATTCCGAAGAATTAAGGGAGTGCTCATGGACCCCTGAGTTAGTCCTTACGATAGTGAGTTGTTATTACAGCTTTAGCCTGACTTCTGAGCCGCGGTGACTGCCTTTCTGAGGATGTGATCCATGCATTACCATTCTGATGTCATCGGGATTAGGGCCTCACCAGACACTGAACCCATGGGGCTGTCTGGTCTTAGCTTCTCAGCTTCCAAAATTGTGAACTAAATAAAACTTTAAAAAATAAAGTCATTTATATAATTAGGTATTTAGTTATAGCAATAAAAATGGACTTGTACACTGATAAATGTCAAGCAGTTTTGCTACATCTTTCAGCCAGAGTGAGGTCTGGTGAACTGACAAGAAAGGCAGATACCCTCAACTTCCTTATCCTTCCTTTCTGTCTGTTTCCCAGGTAACTGGTTTAATAATGTCATTGTTTTTCAGTTGCTATCTCAGCATTAAATTATTATCTTCAGACTTGTCTCCTACATCATGTTCATTAGCCCCTTTAAATTAATCTGAGTCAGCTGAAGCCATTAACTAAGATATGGCAGGTATCAGGAGTTCATCTCCTATTGGGTGTCCTGAGGTCTTCAAAAAAACTCCTCACAGCAGAGGCCAATTTTTCAGGTTCTGTATTGATGTTCACTCATCAGCTGATAACTCTCTATTAGCCCATCAAGTCCAGCTTTTAATGATTGAACCATATCTATGACCACAATTCAATTTCCACCCTGCACTTGTGGTTCCTTGCTACCGAGGAATTCTTTAAACCTGCCTGATTAGCCACCTGAGGCAAATGGCTTAGTCATTTTAAGCTTTATGAAACATCTGTGCACTGTGATCACAGGCCAGCCAGAGGAGAAAAAAATTCCTCTGGAATCCTTTCCCTCAAACCGTTTAGGAAGACCAGACTCCTCCAAGAGCTATGTGATATGAAATTTAGCAGGAATGGGACAGGCAGTTAGGCACATAAAACAGGTCAGATCCACAGACATCTCTGAAACTTATGATTAGACTGGTGCCCTTAAGAGAATCAGGTGAGGCTGGGTTTCCTCAGCTCACCATTTGATGCTACCCCAACAGTGGCCTATTATGAAGCAGAAACAACAATTCATTTTTGCTTTTGTTTGACTCTTGAAGAATACAGTGGATGTGCAAACACACCAAAGGGCAACTTCATCTCTCTTGTAAGTTTCTTCTTCCTCCTTCATTTTCTTTCCTTTTTCTCATCTACTTTGAGTTATCTAGTTTTGAAATCCAGTGTAGGTCCACAATTCCACAGAGAGTCTGTTGGTTTGAACAGAACACACATAATATGAGAAGGAAGAAAACAACAGCCCCAGTCATGTAGAAGCTGTCTTGGTAATCACTGCTAGGCCATGTGATTCTCCTGTAGACATGGTTGTAGAATGCCAAGCTCAGACACAGTTACTCTGAGATCACGACAAGATGAGATAGCAAGGCTTCTCCTAAGTGGATAAAAATGAGATTACTGTGCTACCTCCAACATACCAAGCACCCTTTTATCTAGAGCAAAACAGGTTATTCCTGCTTTTAAAAACCACTTACAGCATTTTTACTCTCAGTCTAGTCTACCCTTCAAGTAGAAATGATTTAATCTGCTACCAATCATGGGTATTGCTCTCACTTTTGACTGCATTCAATTTCAAACACCCCCCCCACCCCCGCTTCTCCAGACCCTCCCCCAAATTATCAAACAAAGACTGAATCCTGAACCAGGTTCTTTATAACACTCTTGCTGAACACTCCTCATCATGGCTGGACACATCACAGTTCAACTAGTAACAGGCTGAATTTATTCAAATTTAGAAATGTTTGTGGTAGGTTTTGGTCAGTGAAGATCATTGACAAGTGGTAAAAACAACTGGCATTTGGACAGTAATTCACATTTTCAGTGAATTTTTTATTTTTATTTTTTCAGTCTTCATGATGACACTGATCAGGAAGACAGACAGGTAGAATTAGGCCCATTTGCTAGATTGTATGATAAAGGTGCAGGGTGGTTAAATGGGTTATGTGAGCTCAAAATCTCTTACAAGCTTTTGTGCTTGAGTCAGGCATTCTTGTTCTTTATTTTGTATTTTTCCCACTGGCTCATCGTAGAAATCTATGGAGACTGAAGATGAGCAGTGAGAAGGGAACAGGACTGGTATAGGCACTGCAATGCAGGAAAAATCTACATATTATTGAGGAGGTAAGTTGAACATTTTTAAAACATGAGGTTTAAACATTTTGAAATTGAAATAAAACTGCAGGATATGTAAAACCTGTATTTGTGTGCTTAAGGCTGCTCTTCCAGCTCTACCCTTACGCCTCCTGGAGTCTGCATTTAGGGATACTTGGGCTGAGTGGGGAAGCCCCATGCTGTTCATCCATCCGCTTCTGAATCAATAACATGAGGTAACTCCCTAGGACTGACACTACAGATCACTTTTGTGAATATTGAGGTTAAACCTGTTCTTAGGGCCAGGGCAGTCAATAGAGTAGATTTATACTGTCCCCAGGGGTCCTATTAATTCTATCTTTTTTTTTTCTGTGTTTTTGAGACAGGGTCTCACTGTGCAATGCAGTCTGGTCTTGAGCTCACTTTTGTAGCCAGGCTGGTCTCAAACTCACACCAATCCTACTGCCTCAGCCTCCCAAGTGCTGGGAATACAGGCATGCACCACAACACCCGGTTACCTAATTCTAAAATAAGTGAAATTTGGACTTGTCCCAGAATGTCCTTTTCCCCTATGGCTCTAGGACCCATATAGCCTTTTGGATCCTGGCTATCTCTAGACCAACTTTGCCTATGGGACCCTCTGGCAAATCTGAGCTTTCTGTGGCTTAGTTAGGACTACTGAGGGACAAGGGTTTAGAGGTTGCTGACATTCTTGGAGTTGCTCTTGTCTCCAAGCCATTTCAAAACCCAACATGCATCTTAGAGCATCTATGGATCATTAAGAGTAAAATGGCCTTTAGAGAACTTGGAAGAAGACCATCTGCCTATGTGAGTTTCTGATCACAGATCTATGTACACACACACATGTTGGAAAGGTACAGGCAGTCTCTTCCCACATTTGAAATTCATCTAGACCCCAGCATACTGGAAACAACGTGAAACTACCCTAAGCGGAACAGAAGAAAATTGTCAAGTGCTACCTGCACTGACAAATTATATCCTATAAAGTTAGTTTTAAATGTGCAGCATAAAAGTAGGCATAAACTCCTATGCTTATAGCTCTTGTATGACTATTAAGGCCAAACAATAATAATCCAATAATTACTTAGTAAAAAATCAATATAAATGTATAAATTGTTTAAATGAATAGATCAATTCAATAATGAAAGGCACTACTTTTGGAAACAGTGTTGCTGCTAACTGAGCCAACAGTAGACCTCTCCTGTTCAGTTCTCTTACAGCATAAACTGCCTTTCAGATAGGTTCAAATCCTAATGCCTGGTACCTGAGAATATATATGACTGTCTGGAGCACAATCCTTCTACAGAGGTAATCAAGTCAAGAGAAGCTCACTGGGCAGGCTGTAATCCAACAAGGATAGTGTACTTGGAAGAAAAAAATGGGGGAGACACAGAGAGGTCTAGATGCAGTCACAGAAAGCCAAACACTGATGGCTGCCATCAGAAGCCAGGAAGATGTAAGGAAGGATTTCATCCAGCAGGAACATGGTCTGGCCAACACCTTGAATTTTGAATTATATTTTCATTTTATTTCCTTTTTCTTTCTTTTTTTTTTGAGATGGAGTCTTGCTACGAAGCTTAGGCTATCCTTGAGCTCACTTTGTAGCCCAGGCTTGCCTTGAACTTGCAAAAACCTCCTGCCTCAGCCTCCCAAGTCCTGGAATCACAAGTATGCACTACTATGCCTGGAGACATGTGAATTTCTTGCCTCCAGAACTATGAGAGAAAAGCCATCCATCATTTGTGGCATCTTGCTTCAGCAGGACCATAAAGCAGATATAGGTCTTTTGTATGTTGGCTTTCCTATATTATATGGGTTCTGAGATGAGTCAAATCTGTTGAAGAATTGCTGGAATACTACCTGCTACAAACGCTTCTCTTACTAGGGTTCCTGGTAATCATTTGACCTTCAAGAGCATAAGTCGTTGCTAACCATGTCACTTCTTTTGTCATGTATCATGACAATTAAAGAAAATGCCATTGTTTGGAACCAAAGTGATTGAAATCATAAACCCAAGGGTAGATGTGAAAATGTCTTTCTTTTAGATTACCACTGAAATGAAAACATCATTTAAGTTATCAAATAGAAAACCCAGAGACCCTTATTTGTCCATGGACTTCATTGGCAAAGCAAAACTGGCTAGATCTTGTTCATTTCTCATCCCTTCTTGCCTTCTTTGGTTCTCTGACTCCACCTTCTCTCTGGATTCTGGGTACAGAGGGCTTAGCTTCAGTAGTCCACTGTGGACTTCCTACCAGTTGAGCTGTCAGTCTCCAGCACAGACCACACGGACCACTGTGATAAGTAATGGTGGCATGCCTTACTCAAGGGCAGGAACATACGCTTTGGGCCTCTCTGTGTCTACCTCATAGCCAAGAACATAGAGCCCACGACTCTGCATTGACTCCAGTGAATAGCATGTGTCTTTCTGTGAAATTAACCAAAGAAATCAAAGACAAGGTGTGACACTAAGATCATTTAGCAATCAGTCACCCAGGGACCTTCTAGGGAACTACAGAGTAGGCAACTTGCTGACAGAGGCCGGTAAAACTCTAAGGGATACGGTCTGGTCAACAAGGCAAGACCTGCTTTAGTGGGGGGTAGAGGGGGGAGTGTAATGCAGAGTACAGTAAATACGCTGGAGCCCCTGGGGCCTGTCTGGCAGGTTGGTTGTACTTAGGTGCCAGGGAAGCACTTTATCAGTATTTGTCAGAGCTCTCTGAGTCTGGGGCAGCTGAGGACATGATGCAACACCTGTAGGACTTAGAGACCTGGCTATTTTCCAGCTTATCTGGAAATAAGTCAATGTTTCAATAACTAGCACAACCAGAGTAGTGTATACCACCTGAACACCCACCCTAGTGTAGTGATTACAGAGTACTGATTATGTGCTTCTAAGAAGTGCTTTGGAAGGGGCTGGACATTTCTCAAGGCCTTGATTTGAGTGTGATGATTATAGTGAGATTAAGGGGTAACAATGTCTCTTCAAACATGCGCGGGAGCAGGAACATCCACCATTCTTCTGCACCCCAGCAACGCCCCTCTGGTGCATCCATCTGGCCCATTGTGAGAAGAATAAAAAGTTATGGTCAAAGGAAAGAAAACAACTTTTAGTTATGCTGTCTTGTAGAGGCACAAATCATTTCCAAACAATCTAAATTAGCACTAATTGAGAAACAGATGTCCAACCCCTTCTTTGGAACTCGCTGGCTTTGCCTTTCAAATCTTTGCAGAAAACAGTACCCTAGGTACACTGAGGTGTGCCTAAGACACTAATGGCAAACTCCAGTCATGCCCACCCTCCGCTCTCCTCTGCCAGGCACTTTTTCTCCCCCATTATAATCCTCATGCTAGTGCCACTTGACCAGTGAAAAGAGCATCTGCCGGGAGAATGTACTGAATCCAAAAACCTATAGTACTACGAGCTTTGGGGTGTTAATTATACAGATTGCCCATCAACTCTATTGTTACTTTCTTTCCTCTGAAAAGTTTTTTTAAAATGTTGAGATTTCGAAGCATGAACGCAATTAAACCAGAAGTTTTACTACAAATATGGATGGAGATCCTGAATTCTTTAGAATAGCCATCACCACAGAGCTCTAGATGGTTGTCTCTCAGGTAGTACAGGAGGAAGCTCCCGGCCATGTGGGAGTCAGGAGTATGTTATTACACTGGTCCTGATACACTGACCTGGGTGATCTGGAGTCCTTCCTGTTAGTTTTAGCTCACACTGGTAAAAATGGCATATGGTACTTATTTTCCAGACTTAGTTGGTGTGAGGATGAACATGACAGAAGTGAAGGTAGACCTGGAATCCTAGGTTGTACAATGTTGTGTGTATAGCCATGCACAGTGAAATCAATCCTGAGCCCGGTGCCTGGGTTTGAGTCCCTAACTTCTTTGTTGAGTGACCTTGGGCAACTATCTCAAGCTTCTATGCTTCATTTTCTTCATTTGTAAAAACATAATCTTAGGCAAATGATTTCCCCTGTCCTTTTCACATCAAAGATCCCTAGTTCTAACTCAAAACACAAAGTAGATAAAACAAGGCTCCACCCTGTCTTGTTTATTTGCCACATGGTGGCTGCAATGTGAAAAGGGGCCTAGGGATTCTGGGAATACTTGCTGAACATCCAGATCAAAGGATGAACATGGAATGGAGAACACAGACACAGATGTGAGTGACACTAGTTGAGGTATCCTTTTCCAGTCATCTGACATTTTTAACTGTCTTTTCTTGCATTCCTCCTTTATTGCTTCCACCCTATTTTGCCTCTTGACTTCTCCCCTTGCTCTCATTTCCTCTCCCCCAGGCTACCAATCAGCAGACATGGCTCAGAACAGGTACCCAGGCTGGCATGGCTGGTCCTCCACTGGTCTACTCATCCCTTCACATGTCCTAAGTATAGACTGAAACCAATAGTGAATCAAGTCTTTTAGTAGTGATAACATCAATTGATGGTGATTCAAGAAGGAAGTGGAGGTGAATGGCTAGCCCTATGAACACAGGAAATCCTCATGCCCCAGGCACTCTGAGAGGCTTGAGCTCACTGAAATCCTGCTAATAATAACTCCAAGCTTAGCAAGTGTGTGTGTGTGTGTGTGTGTGTGTGTGTGTGTGTGTGTGTGTGTGTATATATATATATATATATATATATATATATATATATATATATATTTTTTTTTTTTTTTCCCCCCTCTCAGGGGCATTTTGTACTTTCTTAGCTGTAATTTCATTCTCCCTCCCATTGCTCCAAGGAAGTTGCTCTTAGTAGGTCCAATTTGCAGACAGGGAAACTGAAGCATCGAAGTAGCGTCACAAATGGACTGTATTATTTTCTCAATGACTTATGCTAAATAATACATAGTAGAGAACAATATGATTGACTTTGAAGTATTTACTTACTCTCCAGAAAAGTTTCTGAATGGGGAGACTCTGAGAAGGGCACAATAGTTATGTCATGTCATAGCGAGTCTGGAGTCCTGCCCTACTCTGCCTCCTTCCTCTCTCCTGCTGCTTGGTGTCAGGTAGCAGGCAGGAGCTTGTTAAGGAATTGAAATGATAACAGCTGAAGCAAGAGGCAGAGCTCGCAAGTAGCTGAAGGAGCAAACCCAAAGTCACTTGATATTCTTAGCCTTCTCAGGAAGGTGCATGTTTCCAGGGCATCTCAAGACTTGGGGGCCAGGGGAGCTCATGACTGGCCAATTTGGATGCGAGGTGGTG